>UXGD01007185.1:0-11359 GCA_900474315.1 Torymus auratus | reverse complement strand
GCTGGGAATGGATAAACAACTTGTCACTCTCCTTCTGCTATTTGATTTTAGCAAGGCCTTCGATTCAGTCTGTCATGTCAGGCTTCTGAAGAAATTACTTGATTACGGGTTCTCCAAAGTGGTTATCCGCTGGATTGCATAATATTTGACTGATCGTGAGCAGGCAGTCATTGACAATAATGGAAACTGTTCTTCATATTTAAAACTCAATATTGGCGTCCCGCATGGCTCTGTGCTGGGACCCCGCTCTTTGCACTTTACGTCAATGACATATCACTCGGCCTTGATCACAATGTTTCCCATCTTATGTATGCGGATGATCTAAAAAATTTATATACGCTGTCCTTTAGAAGATCTTGATTCCATCTCTAATAAGATTAGTGCAAACGCAGGTCATATAATGAGCTGGGCAACGCAAAATCATCTTAGACTAAATGTAGATAAAACGAAAGCCATAGTCATAGGTACTCCCTATTAAATAAATAAATTTCCCTCAGTAGTCAGAATCTTTGTTGAGATCGGTGGCACCAAGGTGGTCTACGAATCTTCGTTGAAAATCCTGGGAGTGGTCCTTGACTCGAAGCTTTCTCGGAAAGAACATATTGTATGCATGAGTCTTCGTATACACTCTTGCATATATCGCTTATACCATTTCAGAAAAAGCACCAATCTGAGACTGCGAAAACATCTAATTCAAATGCTTCTTTTCCCCATAATCGACTACTGCTGTCTTGTCTACTGCGATCTATCAGCTGTACTCGATGTTAAACTGCAAAGGCAAGTCAACTATGGTATTCGCTATATTTTTAGTCTGAAAAGGTGTGATCACATTAGCTTCTACAGGCGTGAGTTGGGCTGGTTAACCACTGCTGCGCGAAGACAATACTTCGCAGCAAATTTGCTACGCCGAGTGTTTAACACTGCTACACCATCGTACCTATTAGCCTTATTTAATTTTCGTGTTGCTACTTGCCCTGTCAGGGATGACATGACACCCTTAGACATACTAAGTTTTAGTTCTGATACCTCAGAAAAATCACCTACGCAAAATCACACATATTCCGCTTTTCAAAACACATCTTCATCGTCATCTCTTTCTATCCGACTGATTCTATATACCAGTGATAATGTTATGTTATATTATATTATTTTATTATTCCGTTATTATATATACTAAAAATTCTATTATTCTGTTAATTCATAATTATATTAAACAAATTTCTGTAAATTTATTGTAACTATTGTAAATTTTGTAGATCACAATGTACAGTAATAAAAACCATTAAATCTAATCTAATCTAATCTAATGTTGAATTAGTGAAAATTGCAAAAGAACTACTAATTAGTGCATATTCACTATTTTATTTAGTAGTTTTTTTAAAACTATGCTCATTTAATCAGTAGTTTTTACTATTTTAATTGGTTTGAAATTAAAAAATATTCACTATTTCATTAGTACTTTTTTCCGCACTAATTTAAATGGTGGAGCAATTTTCACTAATTCAACTTTAGAGAGTAGAATACCCCAAAGTATATAATTATCCTTATTTCTTATACTAATTATATCAGACATTAGCTTCAAACCACAGCGATTGATTATCGCCCTAAAAACCCTCCTAAATTATTTCTCCAAGAAAATCTCGGGCATCACGGGTTTCCAGATACATGCAAAACCGTCCCGTTACATTTCACGACTCTCTCGCTCATGAATATAAACGCGCTGTAAACAACCGAAACGAGGGCCCCTGCTCTCCGCCCATAAAAAAAAGGAAAATAATTAAAAGACGCGCGAAATTTACGCCCTCTGGCGCGGGCATATAATTAATTATTACCAAAAATCGAAGTATTCAATGAATACGTAAGGCGCTTCCGCGGCCGAGATCAAAACGCAGCGAGAGGAGGGAGGGAGAGAGGCGGTTAACCGGAATGCTGGCATCATATGAATGGCGTGTATACGCGTCGCCCACGCTTACCTTTCTCTTGCGCATATGGTTGCGCGCGGCGCTAAGTGGTTCGTCAATTCGCGAGGTTCTTATTGGCAGGTTCTTCTTCAGGAATGCGGCGCATGGAATACTTTTGTATAGTTCTTATACGTTGAATTGTGGCGTAAAAGTTCTTCTGATATATTTTTCAACGTAAACTAAAATTTACGAAGCTTAAATTTTACAGTCTACAAGCTCCATTCTAAAGATTTAAAAACCTACATTGAAAATAAATTTTCGCGCGACCAATTTTTCAAAACGCAGGATAAATCTCGTTCCTGCACCCGCGCTCTGAATTTTCAGAAAGTTAATATCGGAGGATAATCTTTTATGCGGCGCCGTAGTGCGCGAAGATCGTCGCCGTCGTCGTCGCCTAATTGACCGAGCGCCGCGAGTCTCGTCTCGTTTGAGAGGATCATATTCTCGGCGTGTAAGCGAGGACACGAGGATCGCCGGCCCATTCACTGAATTACTTACGCCTGCGCGCGAGGAAAAATTTCGCGAGAGTGTCCTCGAAAAGTTTGCCGTGAGTACGTGTCGTATATGAGTTTTTTGGTGTACGTGTATATGATGGTGGGAAGTAAAGTGCGTCCTTTTTTTTATCTTTTTTGGTAATGGACGTGCTGTCATAAAAAATAAATTTATAAGTCATCTATCGTAATGAATAAATGTTGAAAAGTATTTTCTAGTATATATGTATTCATTTCAAAAGTAAATATTCATATAGCGTGTTCGGGATTGTAGTAATAAGTAAAAATACTTCTATGAGTATACATATAGAGGCCAGCGGCATTCACTCGCGATGTGCTTTATGCACATGCTTTATTACTTTGTCCTTATCGATTTTTCCTATACTTTGCCTTATTGCCGACACTTTGCTTACAGTTACATTGCCTATACTTTGTTGTCTTATTTGCGAATAAGACACTTTATACTTTGCCTATTTTATTCGAACGCATTTTACGTTCATACCTTTTTCTGCAATCAACTTTTACTTGCGAGTAGAGAGTTGATTGCACAGACTCTCGAAGTCTTAATTTTCCCTTTTATTTTTTCTCGCTGACAAACCCTAACAATATAAATTTTCGTATACGTTCATTCGTAAACATTTTTGGTCCTTCGAGCCGGATCGTCAAGCCGGATCGCCGGAACGTACACTCGGATACTACAATCCCGAACATATCGAGTGCCACTTCATAAAGTTCATCGTATTAGGAGTGCTTATTGCATAACAAATAAAAGTGATATGTATTCAATTATTATATTACATAACTGAATTACGGGAATTCATTGAATTTCACCGGTATATAACAAACCATGTCCGCACCACTAATCGGGCATAGCAGCATCCGAAATAAAGAGCGTGCAACGACTGCAGCACACGGCGAATACAAAATAATCGCTGCAATTTACGAGAACGCGAAATCGCACCGGCGGCACGGCGGTATAGTTAAACCCCATGCAGGCGAAATTTTAGAAACGATTAGATTGATAGCGACGAAGGAAATCTTTCTCCCCGCATATAACTATCATTTCTTCCAGTCCCAAAATTACCTAATGCACTCCGCATTATGCGCGCGCGCGCGCGAGCAGCACCTTCGTGATGCAGCGCAAGCCTTTAGGGCCCAGACACGACTCGCTCTCTCCTTCTTTCCGTGCACTTTTTGGGCTCGCGCGTCCGTTTCTCGGAACGTATTTCGCGGTGATTTCGCGCATCGACGAGTGGAACGAACGCGCGCTCGTGTGTGTGTGTGCGGGACTCGTATCGCTCGCTTTTTTTAGGAGAGAGAGAGAGAGAGAGAGAGAGAGAAGGGGAAAAAGTGTCATTGCTCCGGGTTGTTTTCGATTTTGACGCCTCGCGATAATTTGCAAGTTTCGTGAGCGAGCGAGCCGTTTTTTGCAGAAATAAATAGACACGATGTCGAGGAATTTTTTAATTTTTTCTCCAGCTTCGAGATTTTCGGGAATTATATATGGGAGAGCTGGTTTTTATTTTGCGAAAAAATTGAGCGTTGAAAGTAATTATAAGACCCGTTTTATAAGTGCGAAATTCGAAGTGTAAATTGTCTTGCCCGGTGGGGGTATTGTTTTTTTTTTGGACGATTTTACATAAATAATTTTTCGAAGAGGATTCGCTTTTAAAAGAATACATTTATAAAATGTTACGAGTTGTGATAATAATTACATTTAAACGCTTAATAATGTAACTGCATTAGAATATGTTTACAGTAAAAGAAATAAAGTTATTTTAAAATAACAAAAACTCATATATTTATAATATGGCGAAAAATTAACTTTATTTTAGCGTATAATTTTAGTAAAAGCATTTTGTTAGTTTGAATAAGCTACCAGACCTATGTACAGGTGTTTTGTGCATCTCTATAGGATACCAGCTATATCGGACACAAATATTTTATATCGCTTCTGGTAAATAAATAAACAAACGAACAGTACGACTGATATCAAAAGAAATGAAATGACTTATCAAAAATCGCATAAGAATCGCATTTTAAACTCAAAGAAACATTCCGAGTCCCGACCAACAAATTCAAATTCAATCACAGAACAGCCGCATAGCCCAGTAGGTACACAGCTCCGTAACGACAACCCCGCATACTGTCCCTCTCCGTGCAAGCACCTACAAATCCACTTACACGTCCCCGCGAGCATCAAAACATTGTTACACGTCGTCTACGTCTGCGCTCGCTACAAGGGGGGTGTGTGCGCACCGCACGTGCGTGGGAGGACATAAAGAGCGACTTGGGGATCTTTTAATTTGAGGCGAAATTCCTCTCGAGCGTGCGCGCACGTTTGCGGGGAGCCGCAGCTCTCGAGGGGAGTGCGATATGCTGTCTGTCTATCTCTCACTTTCCTTGCCCCCCCCCCTCCCTAAATTCTAAAACACCCTTGCTATGTGGGCGGCCGTTCGAGCGTACGTTCGAGTTTGTTGCGAGGCTGTATAACGCGGGGATGTTTGGATTTTCGCGTGGCGAAAGTGCGTAGCCGCGGGCGAGGAGAGTATATATGGAGAGATTTGTTTGGGGATGAAGTTTTGCGGATTGTGAATGTGATTTATGGCAGTGGTGTGTGTGTAGCGTGACGTAATATGCGCACGCGGATTATTTGTTTGCGCCGAAGGTCGTGAGCTTTGAGGTTGAGCAGTAAGGTGATGGTAAAAAGTGTTTGATTGTACATAAGAGTGATTGTCGGTGATAGTTCTCTCACTTTTTATTCCGATGGTTTATTAATATTGTACTATTTAGAATATAATAAAGTGTAGTTGTAAAAATCAGGTTTTTTATTAATTGTATTTAAGAGGTAAGGTGGTTTTTGTTCTTTTTCTTTATAGTTTTCAATCTTGATGACAACAATAACTGCTTTTTTAAGAGTAGTAAGATAAATCAATAAAAATAGTTACAGTAACTAAGAAATTGGTCGTGGTAACCATTTTATTGGTTTAGTTTACTAATGCTTGAAAAGATGAGACCTAATGAGTTGGTAACCGTAACCAATCAATTTTTCCGTTTAATTACTAAATCGATAATAAATAAAAAATGTTCTCTGGTAACTTCTAACACGATTGTTTTAAAGTACGATAATAACAAACATCTCTGTACTATTCCATAAAACACCCTGAACCCCAAACACCACTTTCTCCAAAACCATCGTCCACAACAACTCTCAACTATCCCGCACTACCACCACTACCAGCACATAACATCGTCGTTACAGTATTTATGCCCCAGCGCCAATATCCCAAAATTAAAACTCACCGGGGAGCGATATCGCAAATCACCCGGGCGAACTCTACCGCCCGGTATAAAGCTCGCTCGCTCGTGCGCACAATGCGCCGAGGTCGAGAAACTCGCTCGTGAAAAGTGTCTCTCTTCCAGCGCGAGATTGCGCGATATCGTAAACATGGCTTTTTGTTTACCTGCGGCTGTGCGCTTGCGTATTTTGTCTGGGGAGTTGAGTTTTTAAGGGTGATTCGATGAGGGTTAGAGCGGCAGTGATATTGATATTTTCTTATAATATATTAATTATTATATATATTATTATTATTTTAATTATTCTTTTTCAAAATAAGTAAAAATAAAAAAATAATAGAACTGCATCCCCAATACCACATCTTTCAAACATATACTCCATCGGATATCTACCGCACACAATTAAAACGCAGCTTCGTGTCCCAACTATTTATCCCTCTGAATCTCTCATAATCACTTCACATCAAAGGTCAGCCCTTCTGCACCCATAAGCAAATAAGTGAAATTCGCCGCGATGCGGCCGCACAGAGAGAGCCGCGTGATAGATGGTGTGCGTCGAAGCCCTCGTCGACAGAGAGAAGAGCGACGCCGGCGCAGAGTTACGGGTGAAATAATGAAATCTCGGGGTTCGATAGGGCGCTGAGGGCGGCCCTAAAGGACTAAGAATTTCAATCTGCGGTCACGAGGAAAGGGGGTGGCCCCTCAGATATCTCTCTCTCTCCCCTGTAAACCGCAGGGGTGATCTCGAGAGCTAAAAAATGATCGCGAGGGTCGTACGACGACGTTCTAGATTGTTTTCTGCATTTGGCATCGCGAGCGAACGCCTTCGACGGATTTTTTTTTTCCTTTCGTTCTTTTTCTTCGAGAGAGAGAGAGGGATAAGACGAATTCTTTTTCGCCACCCCACCCTGGCTGGACTTTTTTATTAGGAAGCGGAATGCCGATGGAGAGAAAGTTCGGGAAGAGCGAGAGCGGTGGAATGCAATTATAATCGGCGATTCGGGATTTTTTGTTATTAATTTTGTCATGGCGATGGGCATTGCTGTCTGCAGTGGTTTACTGGATTTTATGGATTCTTTTGATATTTCATTAAATCGTGCACGTGGGTATTGTAAAGTTTCTTCTCGTGTAAATAACTATTCTAGCAATTTCTAAATAAAATTAGTCTCCTCATTCTTAAGAATATAATGTCCACTCGTAATTTCCCGACGCAAATTAAGGAAGGTAGTTTCACATTCTTGCCGCTTTTATCTTAACGTAACTGCACAGAACGCACATCTCCCATTATTAATACTTTTTCATCCTTCAGTCCCAGTGAATTGTCCCGGGGCCGCAGAACAAACGTTTTATCCGCGCGCGCGCGGGTGAACGAAATTTCAGGAGTGGCCGCGCGGTAAAAAAATCAATCTGAAGTAGTAACGCAGCCGCACTCGACTCTCCCTCCCTTTTGTCTTTCGAAATATTCGCAAACGCCATTTCGGCGCTCCTTTAATTGGCTCGTTTTCTATTAACTCCGCGACCGAGAGAGATAGAGAAAGAGCGAAGATCCTGCTTTTGAAATATCCTCCGCTGCTATAGTGAATTATTTTATACCGCGAAGTGCTTCGCTCTTCGCTACATGGATGTATATATACGTAGAGAGAGAGAGAGAGGGAGAAAATATATATAAATGAGTCCCGAGCTGCTGCTCTCCGTCGTCGTCGTCGTCTTTTTCTTCTTCGTCTGGCTGAAAGAAAGCTCGGATGGCTTTGACGCGAGAAGACGCAAATTAAAGCATCGACCGAGCGACTCGAGGGTGTTTATTTCTCAGGGTATATAAGGAGAAGAGAGAGGGAAAGAGAGCGACAATGTTGCGCGCCTTCGAGGTTCCCCCCCGTCATTGTTCGCGATAATTATGATTTTCAAACATTTATATTTTAATTAATTGCCTTGGCAAGGATAACCCAGTTCCTCTCCTTGCGGAGTGTTCCGCGGACGAACTTTCGGCCTTTGTCAAGAGCGTTTTATTGATATTATACTGTCTGTAAAATTCACTCTAAAGAGTTTCTAATTTTTTTAAAATAAAATTTTCATTTTAAACGTCTTATATTTACATAACTTTTCGTATACAAGTTTTCATGATTGTTTGAAAACCAAAATAATAATAATAATGATCAATGGGGCCTTCAAAATATATCAAAATAACGTTTCTAAACGTATAGTAGTTTTAAACAGCGTCGAAATCTGCGCGCTTTCAGTGCAATAATTGTTTAGCAGCGCGAGCGACGGAGAAAGGAATAAAGTTAACGGGTCTGGCCCGTGTACGATAAAAGCTATCGGGCATGGCCAACTGGCCGTTGTTCGCCATCACGGCATATATATATATATAGTCGGCTCCCCCGCTGGATTTGCATTTTTACACCGGCGAAGCGTACATTTTGTTAACGTTGAATTTTCCTGCTATATGTGATATGCGCCGCTAAGGTGGCTTTCCTGCTCTTATTGCCATTTTTTTCGGTAGCTATAATTTAATATTCAGCACACGGAGAAAAATAATTATAGCAATGGTTACAAATCAAGTTTGGACTCATTACTAATTTGGTTAGCAATCTAGATCCAATGTGACAAAGTAGGTAATAATTCCTAACAAGGTTTGTACTGAGTACTATCCCGATATAAGAGGTTACGCGAGGTTAGGAATTAGCCGTTACACACCCTTCCGTAATTATTCAAATTTTTAAATTTAGATCAGAGAACTATTAAAGTTAAAACTTCATGTTAAAAACATTTACTTAATCAATCATCTTACTTCATCTCAGGATCAGGTAAAAAGTCTATCTTGACTCCGAGTAATAAACTGCGAATGCCAAGACAAAGCGCGTGACATTTCACATTGCACTGACATTTATGCTATTTGCTATATCGTACTCTAACCTTATAAAATGTATTTTACATATGGATAAAATAATTAGTACTAAATAATAATAAAAGAAATATTTTATATTCTGACGAGAATTATTATTACTAATATTGTTATATTATTATTATATAATTAATTTAATGTTTATTTGAAATCTTATTAATAAATGATGTTTTTTAAAGATAGGTACTGATTACTAACAAAATTAGTACTCAGTCCTAATCAAGGAGCGCGAGAGCGCTCCGAAGGCAGGTATCTGGTCATTTAAACTTTGAATTTATTACTACTCGAGATAGGTACTCAGTCCAAACTTCTCTGGGTACTGATTACAAACGCGTTACATTGTATGTAAGTTACCCAACGGGATAGGTAATCATTAATAATTCTTTTTCTCCGTGTATAATAAATAAATCAATAATTAAGGAATTTAAAAACTGATTTATTAAATGGTTTGAAAACCTAACAATTACTTCCTAATTACAATACAGACAAAAATATCATTAATATTTCAACATTATAATAATGATGACAAGTAGTTGTGTGCATCAGATCAGTTACTCATACGTTGCGACAACACTGTAATCTATCTCGATGTAATAAGGGTCTTCCAAAAAGTCGCCACTCCATTCATAAGATACTCTCAAGTACCAGATTGGATCAACATAAATCGAGTCATCAGTGGGAATCAGTTTATCAGGATTTGGACCGTTTATCGATGGAACCGTTCGTGTTCGCACCAGGGGCCATACCCCTGACTGGTACAAAGATATTAATGTTATTATATGTTCTTTTATAAGTATATCTATTAAAGACGAAAATGTTATCGTGCATTACCGTTAAATTACAGTGGTTCAGGTTCGGGAAAGTCATCGAAGCAATTATTACATGGATCGACGAGTTCGTATAATTGGTTTGTCTTTTTGCTTCAACAATTATGTCACAAAGAAATAACAACATTGGTGGAACATTGGAAGATAACTTTTCGATTTTTTCCGCTTTGTCAGTACGGCAATTTTCATTTTCTTCAGAACAGGAATTCCAAATATCATCAATTTCAGACCATAGAAGAAGATCGGAAAAGGTAGGTGAATGTGATACACGCACCATGAACTGATGTTGTCACGTAAATTGAAAATATAATTATTATTCTATTAGGTATGCTTCTTACTACGATATTTAGTCACTTGATTATTATCAATTAACGTAACATATCGATAAACTTACGATAATTTGTTCAAAATCCGATGAAGTTATGTCTTTTTTAACTCGGAGTTGGTACCCGTCCGCTCGGTTACCTTCAAGAGCGAAAAACTCGTTCTCCATTTCTCTGATGTCCAATAACGTTATAGTCCAAGCTGTAGGATCCGGTCCAGAGAGGTCGATCTCTGCAGATTCCGATGAACTCATCAAGTCTTGCGAGTCTTGCTGTCAGACAAAAATTTATCGTTTCGTAAAAATGTTACAAAGTAAAACACAAAAGATTACGACATATGAGCATAAAGATTGGAAGCGATTATAATTGAATGTACATAGTACCGCAAAAACTTCAGAATTGAAGTAAAATCCCGCGAGCAGGCATATGCAGAGAGTCAAGGAACGTTTGTCCATCATAGTGCCACGTTTGCTAATGGTAGAGAATGGCGAATGTTTCGGGATAGGTTCGCAAATATAAAGAGTTGTAGATTGATCGTGATTCTGGAGTTTATTGAAATACGTTGAGCAGTGGAGAGCTGCTATAGTTGTTGCCTTGAAGCCGTCGCTGTGGCTACTGACTGAAGAAAAGACGCCGGTCGACGTTGCCGAGTCGCCAAAGCAATTTAACGATTATATATAACGCGGCCGCTGATTGGCTACGACTCCTCACGCGAGTAGACAAAGGCCTTGTAAAGGTTGCGGTTTACAACAACGAATTATAGCAAAAATGCACTTCCTAACTAAGTATTTATACACATACTAATATCATTTTCATGATAATCTATAGTAGTTATTAACGATAACACTTATATTTCAAACAGAAGTTTAAAAATTGGTTTCTATTACGTAGGTCAAGACCAACAAATTATTGCATTTATTAGATGTTTTTATTGTTTATATGATTGGCTATCAATGATAGTTGATAAATAATTAAATATTTTTACATATAATGTTGTTCAATCTAATAGGTATGTTTCATAAAATATCTCTGGCATGTTCAATGCAAGTTTTCATTTATAAATTTAATGCTATAATTTTCAATAATACAGCAGTGGATTACTAGAGGTATAGGTATTTATTTTGCATTAATCAAAAGTACTAGCTCGTTGTTTATAGTAATACTACACTTTTATTTAATACTTTTAACTCTACGTAATAAGTTAAGGTACGCGGATTAAGTTTTTACGTAACGGTCCATTTTTTCCGGGTTTACTTATCGGAACATTGTCGTCGGTTGAAACATTATAGCCATTATCTATTTTAGAAAATACATAATACAGCGGGAAACTTGAAAAAAAGACCCGCTGCTAACTGCGTTAGCAGAATGCTTCTCAAAGAGAATTGATAAATTACATCAAATAATTTTTTAAATGTATGTTTTGTAACAGGGCAAATCGGTTTTGGAGCGAGAAAGTTTTCGACAACGCCGAAAGCACACCTTTATGCTCTCTCTCTCTCTCTCTCTCTCTCTCTCTCTCTCTCTCTCTCTCTCTCTCTCTCTCTCTCTCTCTCTCTCT
>UXGD01007184.1:0-11363 GCA_900474315.1 Torymus auratus | reverse complement strand
CACGTAGTCTTATGGGAAATCACGTTTTCGACAGTTTTAATCAAGAAATTGGTTAAAACGGGTGTTCAGATTTTAATAAAACCTTGAGAAATGTATAATTTAATATCCCATACATCTAATGCACACATCCAAATGTTGATTCACAAAATTTTAGAGTTAATATAAGCAAAAGAAAAAATTATTCACGCTCACTCGATCATTGCACACCCTATTTGGCAGCATTGCAAAGATGTTGCATGGGAGATCAGAGACAACCAAAACATGCACTTGACTCACGGGCCACGGCCTATACGGGCCCGCACATAAAAAAGGAACAGCATACAGATATAGGATTTAACATGGGTTACTATATCTATATATACGAGAAACTCTTGTTCCCTTTATCTGTTCCTTGTATATATAGATATAACAACCCATGTTGAATCCTATATTTGTGTGCTTGTCCTTTTTCTGTCTGAGGGTCCTACCGATAGTAGTCCCTTAAATATATAAAACAGAACTCAGTGGATCAATCAGTTAGGTGCGTGATTTGCATGCATACAGCAATCTCCAGTTTAAAAAAATGCAAGTTTGTCTATATAATAATATAAATAAAATGGCACGTGAAAAAAAAACAATCGTTTATCTTAAAACGACTGTTATAGTGTTAGGAATCGCTACGTTTTTAATTGCAATTATCTAATTTTTATCACAGAAGCCATAGTAATCTACTATCCGTTAGATATTAATATAATTAGTTTAAAAGTTTTGACAAAATTTTCGTCGCTTATGAAGCTCTTGTGTGTGTGTGTGCGTGCGTATGTGTGCGTGCGCGTGTGTGCGTGTGTGCGTGCGTGTGTATGTGTGTGCATGCGCGGGGAGGGGGGGAGGGGGCTTGTTTATGTGAGTATTATGAGTGTACTACAAATTTTATCTTTGAATTTTATTGTACAATGGATATTCAGACAATATTGTCACATATAAGATGGTTTGAACACCAGAATAATTGACGTTAAATATATAAACATTTTTTTATATACTTTTTCAAATATTATAATGAGTGATAAAATAATTGATAAGAAGTGTACTTCAAGTAAAGGAAAACATTTTTTAAAACCACATTTAATTATTCTTAAATTAGATATCGTTATTTAAACCAAAAATTAATAAAACACTGGAATCTTTGTTTTTTATCTGACTTCAATTTTGAAGGGCTCATTTTATTTCATTCTCAATTTTAGTGGAAGCTATCGATATAAATATTGAAAAATTGTCATTACCTACAAAGCTACGTCTGATTGTTCAAACAAACCTCGTAAAGGATCATCCAAATTTATTCATCAAAAACTTATCAATTCTAATATACCAATCTCGTTGCTTTTCAGCCGTTGCAGGTATTGATACTTTCTTTAATTTTCATATTGGTATTGTTCCGAACTAATCGTACATATTGCTGGAAAGGAAATCACAAAATAATTTTCATTGAACTTATGAACTTTATTCAAAGAAACCCACAAATCAAGTTATCTTCCCGTGACATGTAATTGAATTGAAACCTTAACGATAAGTGACTCTTTCAGTCTAACACTAACAATTAAGTGTTGCACAGCAATTGTTTTTTGGTGGAAGACACTGGAAGAAATCAATACATTTTAGAATCTCTTTTGTAACATCATGAAATTCTGGAATTACGAAACTATATCTATTCACTATTTTATTTTATTTTATTTTTTCTAATTAACATTTAACCTCTTCGTGTTCGATTTATTTTGATAAATTTGAGAATGTGATTGACATGGCGCGTTCAAATTAAGAGCATTATTTTTAAGTGAATAATTTTAGTAACAGTACTACAAGACTGACATATTAGCCAAAACAAAAAATTAAATGTTAACAGTATTGCTAGATTATACTATTCTAGATGTAAACATAATAGATCTATGGCTTCAGTAAGATACTTTATCAATATGTTCAATATAGACGACCTACAAGACAACTATGTTATGTGTGCTTTGTATAAAGACAATTTATAAAACTGTATTTTTTGTAACATTTTTGTATTCTGCGTACGAGCCGAGTTAGCCTCGGCTATTTGTAATGGCTTTTAGCCCAACACAAATAAATAAATAATAATAATAATAATATTTAACTAAAATTGCAATTTTGTTTTTTGTTTCACTATTAATAAATAAATTATACATTCTTAGTGAATAAAACCGATTGATATTTGTAGTATTTTACCTAAAGAATCTAATGCTTATGACATTTTCTAGTTATTATAAAAGGTATCGTCACAATAAAAAATTTTATTTTTTCCACGTATGTGGACAAGTACGAGAAAAGGTTAAATAATGTTACTTTGCCGTTTCGTAACAGGTACCTTCACCTAAAATGTCAAATGAAACAAAATGAGCCCTTCAAAATTGAAGTCAGATAAAAAATAAATAAAATTCTAGTGTATTTTTGTTAGGTTTAAACAAATGTTTCTCTTTATTTGAAGTGCACTTCTTATCAATTACTTCATCACGCATATTATAATATTCAAAAAAGTATATAAAAAAGGTAATATATTTAACGTCAATGTTGGGGTTCGAGACACCTTAGCAAGAGCGATTCGGTACATTATTAAACAAGTAATAATATTCTATTTTTTTTTTAATCTTAGCAATTAATACCTATTAATTCATTAAAAAATAACAATGAGCTTTTAGCTTTTGGTTTTGAAAATTCTTTCAGACTATGAGACATAGATTTATCCTTCACTCTGCTATCGATTACAGTGCGGTTGATCCTAACTGCAAGAGGGATCAGTGTATGCTTGGATAATAAGGCATTTAGAATAATGTTAATAAATAAGCTTATACCACGTTAAATTCTATTTAGTAGAAAACTGATAATTGCACTTCAACGCTCATCTGAAAATATATTAATCATAGATATCTTTTGTTCGAATAATATATTTTTTACAATATAGTCATCAAGTTATATAAACCTTTACAAAAGCGCGCTCAATTTGATTTTTTACTCGAATGCGAAAGAAGATTAGTATATACCATTGAAACGGAAATTGTATCGTTTTAAGTCCATTCAAAGTAATAGAATTATCGAAAGATGCCGTATCCAAATATTGCAATATTTTATCTCCGATGTTGTCGGACGAAGGAGCGATCTCCTTAAACTCAGCTCATGAGTCAATATCAGATATTACTTATCATTGACTGCATTAAGATGATATTAGGTATAGTTATTATATTGTAAGTTGTTAAATTCTATTTTATTAAATATATTTAAGGAGGGTCTTTTGCAAAATGAAAACCAATATTTTTAACTAAAATTGAAACACGTAATAAATAACAATTATTCCAATCTCTGTGTGAAATTTCAATGTAGCTTGACGAAGAAAAGAGTGAGTACGACATTAATAAAAATCGAGTTTTGAGGTTACATGCCACATAAGCCTTATGGGATAGCGCGATTTTATTTTGTATGTTTGCATAATTTTTATACTTTCAAGCTATTTTAGCCAGTAAGAAAGTGTATGCGAATCCTAGAAACTACCAGGAATAAGAATCAATGAAAAAATATATGGGTCAACAAAGGTTTCGTCAAATTATTTAATATTGATCACGAAAATTTATACAAAATGCGTGACATACAGCTTTTTAAATTTGTTACGTCCGGCGATGTATCATTAAAAAGAAAACTAATAATTGCGTATAAAATTTCTGAATTCGTTGTGTAAGCAAATGTTATATATTTTTTACTAATAAAATCTATTATTTCATCTGTAATTTAGATTTTAGATTACTTTGCAAGCAATAATATTAATATTGTGGGCTAAAAATATACGCTCCTTAGCGAAAGACCCTCCTTAATTCCTATTTCGCCTTTGTAGAATTTACGAGGGCTCGCCAGAATCAGTCAGTATTCGAATAAAAATTATAGTATCAAAACTTCATTTTATAACTTCGCCTTTTATGCATAATACAGATAATATTTCAAAAATAATTTTTTAGTAGTCTACATTACTTTTTTTTTCGTGAAAATTAATATAGTTTTTATAATAAAAATATCTCGAAAAATATATAACAATATTTTTATATCTATCATGGTCTGAAGTACCAAAACTCAAAGTTCCGCATAAACTAAAGATTTTATCGCTATATATGAAAATAGTTTTTAGCGTTATAACATTTAACGACAAATAATTATATAGGAGTCGTCGATTTTGTCCTGCAGTAAGTCTCTGTAGAAATGCAATTCGGATATTATGAACTTTAAACATCTGGAATAGAAGCAAAATTATAACAAAGTCTCATTATTTCTTATCCTTATACAAAAAAGAATCATTTATAGGTCAGTCAACGAAGGTCTGAAATCGACTTCTCGAGGGGATGGCTTCATTTTGGTAAAACACACCATCTAAAAACGATGGTAAAAAATGCAGCTTCCAAAAACACAGGGTTCGCCTCAACTTTGGAAAAAAGTCACCCTCGAAAACGGGTTTTTCGCATACCACGCGTAAAGTATTGTGTTACTCCCCGTTATCAGGGAGTAAAACGTCACATGTATACTCCCTCTTAGAAACAGCCACGCGCATGCATGTTTCCCTACTTTTTCCGGCTATTAGCACCGCCTGCGTTTTCAGCCCTCGCTTCGCTAGGGCCGCAAATCACTGCAGGCCGCGGTACTAATCGGGAAAAAAGTAGACACATGAGCACAAGCGTCGCAGTTCTAGGAATGAGGTTATGTGACGTTTTCGAATTTCGACCCTAAAATCTTAAGCACAAATAATTTTCCACCGGGCATCCGAAAAAATGTTATATTGCCTTCGGGAGCAATAAGAGCTGTGAACGCCTGCGGGGGATTTGCTGTCCAAGCGAAGCGAGTACATATCCTACTGTACTCCCTAGGTGTATAATTTACTATTTCGCTTATGAGGAAATACAGAATTTGTTTCAATGTTACTTATCCCCAAAAATGGTCAAAAGTTTTTTGATTGTACATGCCGGACGCAGTTTTTCTTCTTTCTTATGTCACAATATTTTTCAAAATTGAAACTTTTCACGAAAATGGCAAAAAAGTCTCCTCCTTTAAACCTCAGCCATTTAGCCCAGAAACGATAGAAAGTTTCAAAAAAGAAATTGAAACTAGAAAGAAGAGCTTTCATTGTCGATTTTGAAAATTAAAAAATGTCGATTCTTTCAAAAGTTATAGGTAAGTGTTTGAAGTTGAGCGTCGAAAAGGCATAAAAATGCTGTTGAAGTCGGCACTGCTGATTCCTGCAATTTGTGAATTTTTATACCTTTTCGACGTTTAACTTCAAATCCTTATAACATTTGAAGGAATCGATATTTTTTAATTTTCAAAAAAAGGAATTAAAGTTCTTTTTTCTAGTTTCAATTTCTTTTTGAAACTTCGAGTTGATCGGTTCTGGGCAAATGTCTGAGGTTTAAGGTAGTTCACCGGCCAATGACGTCATAAAAATCACAATATCGCAAAAACTGTGCTAATATAAGCATATTATTTATGGGAAAACTCTTCATTTATCTCTGTATACTATTGTAAAAATAATAAAAAAAGACGATGTAAAAAATAAGGTACCTATACGATGTTTGAAACAATACGACTTGTATACGCTGGAACTATATATAAATAGAAATAACATAGGAATTTTTCGAAATTTGAAACAAATTCTGAATTTCCATATGTGCAAATCTTATCAAAGTTGTGACAAAACCCAAAATCACTCTAGAAAAAATAGGCAACTTGATGGACGATGCTCAACTACGGATTTTCATTTTATATACTAGAATAAACAAGAAAACCGGGCCCCGAAGGTGTGCTCGAAAAAAAATTTTCAAATCGTGATTTCGGGTTTTGTCGCAACTTGATGAGATTTGCACATACCTCGAGAGCGACGAGAGATATCGATTAAATCTTAAACAAAAGTTGTAGAGTGTAAGGATGATTTTACATAAGGATGACCTGCCACTTTTTTATTTTTGACAAAAATTAAAGTGCGCCGAGCCGAGCGTACTGCGACGAGAAAGCCCCGCGGCCCCCGCCCCCTCGCCCTATCTTGCCGCGCCGGACGTTCAACTTTTGTTCGCTTCTAGAAAGCTTAATTTTTATCAAAAACAAAGAAGTGACAGGCCATTCTTATGTAAAATTTTACGCTCTACAACTCTTGTTTGGGATTTTTTTTCGTTATCTCTCGTGATTCTCGAGATATAAGCGAAAAACCGTTTTCGGAGGTGGTTTTTTGCCAAATTAGGGGTGAACCCGCTGTTTTTGGAAACTGCATTTTTGACCATCGTTTTTAGACAACGCTGCATTTTACCAAATATCCAAAATGCAGCCATCCCCTCGAGAAGTCGATTTCATACCTTCGTTAAAACTGGGCTATATGTCTGTCAATTTTGCCAAAAAAATCTCTTGCCAATTCTGGTATTGAATATATATGTACAAATTTCAATAATTGATTTCAATAAAAATTGGTACCTGGTACAACCGTTTTTTTACGTTTACAAATTATTCTGCATTTTGGTAAATAATTTTCTTGTACCAATTTTGTCACGAAATTGAAAAAAAGCCTACTTATCAGTTAATCCGTTAGATTCTTATGTTGCATTTCCGCATAGGCGGAAGTATTGGACGGTAAAGTCGTTAATTACTCTAAATAATTATTTATCATAGTTATAACGTTAAATAATTATATTGACGCCCATACGAAAAGTAGCACGATTCGGTACATTTCTGTAAAAACTAGCATATTGCATAAGATTGCGACGAAAACTAATACAATTCAGTAATTGTTTTTTGGTTGACAGATTTGTTTAAACATAAAGAAATTTTTTTCCAGTGATTTGTCTGAAATTTGACCTAAATTTAGGTCATTAGTTTGTCTCTCTCTGTTAAACTCAGAATTTGAAAAACAATAAATAAAAATATATTTTTAATCAAAAACGTAAAGCCGATAGTACTTATATACGGCAAAAGTTTTGGTCAGTATAAGACCTCTAATAAAAAATGAAAATTTCGATGAAGATTAAAATACTTACTCACGGTATCACTAACTAAAATATTTGTTTATTACATTTTAAAAAATTTTAAAACAATCGTTTCAATGATTTGTTTTACTATTTATTTATTTATTTACATATATATTAGACTATAAGCCAATATACAAAAATGTATAAAAAACATAATGAGTCATTTCAAATTAATATAATAATAAGGAGTTTATTTACTATTCAGTAATTTTAATTGTTTAAACCGTTGTTTTAGTGTATATTTGAATTCTAAAATGTTTTTACGATTCTATTAGGTAGATTATATTGTATTCTCTCCGTGCATATGGTATAGTATATATATAGATAGTCCAATACGTAGTCTTGCTTTCAAAAATAGCGCCGCCTTATGGCCAATAGACGCGATCTAAATGCACGGACAAAATGCATATAGGGCTTTTATGGGCATGCAACGATAATAATTTCTTACAAGTTTCTAGAAAACCCATGAAATCTCAAATTGGTTTTCATTCGTAGTTATTTTTTTGATTTAATATAAAATAATATTACTAGAATATTCTCAGATTTATTATCAGCTAAAAAAAATTAGTTTTCATTGTATGCCCATCATATAAGAGTCCTATGCATTTGGTGATCCGTGCGAGGATCCGTGCTGCCGTGCACGATGTGTGTAGAATCTGTCACGCTCGGAGCAAATACAAGAAATTAATAGTCTGAAGTAATATTTTTACCTTATTACATTGGATATAATTAAAAGGGTAATTATTCAACGATTTTGAAACTATAGGCGCTAGAAATGTTGGTGTACGCGCTGTAATTTATTTAAGAAATTTTGTTTTAGAAAACTAAATTCTAAAATTTGAAAAATTACTTTTTAATTGTGCAAAGTATATAAATTATAAATGAAATTTAAAGCGCACATATGCTACAAAATAAATATAAGGTATAAAAGGCTGGGAATTTAAAGACTTTACTATTTACTAAAACCTACTATATTGAGATAATAAGTCATTGATTTTAGTATATGCCTTTTCTTGTTTGGATTATTATGTCTATTTTTATGATTATATATATTTATATATTTTGGTAAAGTAAAATTTTATCTTATAGTATTATAATATACGCTATCCAAAGAAGTACAAGTCACTTGTAATAATTTGTGAAATATTGTGAAACTGCATTAATTATTAAACTATTATATTTTATTGAATTTTTTCTTAAAATTAAGTGAAATAGTACTGATGATTTGATTTAATTTTTACATTTATATAATTATATCTAAATTATTTGTAAAATAATCAAAATTAATAAAGTTCTAATCTAATAACCAAATAACTGGTCAAAGTATTACTTAAAACCAAATTTCTGTTTAGCATTACATGTTTGGATTTTAAATAAGTTATACTATATACTAAAAAATTAATTTTGTTTCTTTGAAAGAATATTATCTACTAAGAGTTAGAATTAAAAGGAATTAAAACTATAAAAGCAGTATTATGTATTACTTACTGGGAAGTATATTTTTACCGAATCCACTAATGATTCCAATGTACTAATTAAAGAAATGGGATATTGATATTTTGGACAAAGTTTCACGTTCCGTGAAAGTAATGTGTTACGAAGTTCGTACAATGGTTCCCATGGTAATTCTAAATCATCTGGTGAAAGTGCTTCTTTTTTCCTAAATTTAAAAGAAATTTATATAATTACTTTCATAAAAACTTACTTTTATCATAGATATTACCGGTTTATTTACTTACTTTAACAGAGAAAGTAGCAATTTGGCAAAATTTTCTATTAAAGATGGTTGAAGATCTGGAATAGTTATTAACTCATGTGATAGCTTAATGAATGTTATGTGGTCATCTTTTGTAAATCTTAAGCCATACAGTACAATATATCTGAAAGACACAAAGAAAAACATAGTATTATACTATTCCAATAACACAGAGAAATATTTTATCTTATTTTACTTACTTCGTTAAAATTTGTGACCAATACATACATCCTGGATTAATATCACGCATCATGACACATTTTCCAAAATTTGCTTTAATGTTTGCAAGTAAAGCATCTGCCTCATCATTAATTTTATCACCATAAGGAAGAAGTTGGTTAAAAAATATTTCTGATTGATATGGTGATTGATCCGATAAATCCAAACTTTCAGTTGACAAGTTCATATCGTATGTACTATTTCTTCCATTAATAAGTGCTCTATTAATCAATCGAAGTAGGGCATTCATTGTGTATTAAATTAAAAAGAACTTGAAAAATTAACCATTAAACAACTGAGTTAATTGTAGAGTTACTGATGAATTATAGTGATGTGATGTTAACCTAGCAGAGAGTAAACTTGGAATGACAACACAATAATCTTTTTCTTCGTTTATGGCTTTGGGTTCCAAGACCACAATAATCACCTGGTATTGGCGAATGAGATTTTGAAATGAGCTACTCATGCTAGTGCGATCATTCATTTTTATTGAGTCATGTTTATGAATGCCGTGAACCATACGTAAATTATTTTAACGCTTAACCTTATCTAGTATTGTAAAAAATATTTGTACAGGCTAAAGATCATGATAAGTTTTCAAACTGCAAGATAGATTTAACGTATTTTCTATCTCGAACTCATGATTTTCGTTATTTCTGTATTATGACCGTTTGTTGTTATTGCATGACTTGATTGTTTTGACCAATCGCGTCGTTGTTATAGCAGACGAATCAGACTCAGAACCGTATTCTGCATCTATATGTTGTGAAATGTCCCTCTACAATCTACATGGCAATGTGAGCAAAGCCGTATAGGGAGTTTTGATATTTTGCCGATTCACCTGCTGAGTACTGACTGCGTGCTGCAGTTTTACATGGTTAAGATGAATCTTTAATATTAAATTTAAACATGATTATCTAGAAATACATACTTACTTTGCTTCTTATTATTGGCAAAGTATATACATCTTTTTTCGGCTTCAGGTTATTGTTCTATATTCTAATTATAATTATTAGCAATTAAAATAATAGTGTCGATAATGTGGAAAGAAATAAAATATTATTTTGTCACGCGTATAAAAGAAACTTTTATAGTATTTTACTATAATCATATTAATTATATGAATTATAATTTTAATATAAAATACAAATATTTATTATTTTTTACGGAAAGGGCGTACATTTTACATGCTTTTTAGAAATATAATGTTTATTGAGAATTTTTATATTTTAATGGTAACCACAAAAAGTATATAAATGTGAAAAAAATCTTTTAAGTGAGAAATGATTTTACTTTATAAATTATAAAATTTTTTTCAAAGATTTATTAGATCATTTATTCTGCACTATTCTGGTTAAACATCTTACCGTGAGATCACACATCACAAAAGTATATCCACTTTTCGCTTTTAATTTCAATTAGAGCATTCTTTTATTAGAATATTTATGTTATTGTATAAAATTAACTCAAATTTGTGTTTTCTTTTACTATAACTTTAGTAAAAAAAAAAAAAAAAACCATTACAAACCTAATCAAACTCCAATATCTTATTTCTTACGAAAGTAGGCTACCCATATAAGGGTCTGATTGTCTGATACCAATTTAATTCTTATTAGCACATTAAGTGAAACTTTTTTCGTTAATTCTTTTCTAGAAATTATAGAAAGACATTACAAAAATGTTCAAAAAGGAATTTTACTATAAATTTTTGATAAATAAATTTATTCAATAAATAATTCCGAAGTCACTTGTAAGTATTATAGAATCTCATACAAAAACAAGTTGGTGAGCGGAGAAAAATTTAAAAAGATTGTAATTAACTGAATTCTAATAGTGATAAATATTTAAATCTCATTTTGGACTAGACATGATGATCTACTTTCTCTTTGACAGTTAAATACCTCGGTTGTTTTAATGTGTTAGTATTATAAACTTACACAATATATTTATGTTGAAAAAAAATGGAAAAAATGGTTTTATTCTATAAAATCGTGATTAAAATACTATTAAAATTAGTGAATCCCATATAGAAATAATAAACGTAGGAAATTGTAGAAACCCGCAGGCCATCGATGGAAACTGTTGGTTTTTTGACAAAATTTGTGCGGATTTGTACGTTTTTGTACGTGATTTATAAATTTTCTCAAATTTGTCTGTAAAAACATAAACGTACAAAAACGTACTCTTCCGTTAATTTTAATAAATCTTACGGTTGCCTACGTTTTCTTACGGTTTGTACAGATTAATGCGGGTTTATATGAGCAATTCTCTAGAACTTTTAACTTTTACAGTACTGTAACATATCTTATGGTTCTCAGATATTTAGCTATCTAAGTCAAGCAAATATTTATAAA
>UXGD01007183.1:0-11365 GCA_900474315.1 Torymus auratus | reverse complement strand
GCAAAAAAGTTTGGCAACGGATAATGCGTGTACACCATTTTTCTCATATTCTGGAACCCCCAAAGAACCAGAAAAATTTGGTGTGGCAGGTGTATCCAAAAAAATTTTTTTTTTATTTTTTAAACCCCATATTCCGTAGAATTGCACATATATATATAACTTCGCGCGGAGTTTTCGGTATCGCCTCGCGGCTGTTGTTCGTTATATACTTATGCTCTTCTAACCTCACGCGCAGGCTTCGCAGTAAATATTTTCCTCGATATAATGTTATTGAAACATGCGAATTACAAATCTTTTCGAATGTTTTCTTTCATGTTTTATACAAAATGCTCCGCTCCAAATACTCGAATCCAATAGAACAGGCTTGTTTTTTCCAAATTTATATTCCAACTCATATGATAAGAAATCGTATATAAAAAATAATAAGCGCGAATTTTTATAAACCAACGTCGTCATTTTTCGTAACATGTTCCGGCCATAAATATTGTCAATTTTGAATGTTTGATCAAAAATATTATAGACCCTAGCCAGCTACTAGGAAGTACGTGACAGAAATACGTGTACGAAAACATTCTCGACAAAAAGAAAAAAGAAAATCCTTAAAAAATGGTCCAAGGAACGACGCGGAGTCAGACTCCCCCTCTTTTCTCCCCTACTCCACCTTTATACGCTGTAACTTTTTATACGTACCTGTTGCTTATATAATATATATATAAGAAAAACATATTTGTCGGTCACGCTTCTCTCGTTCTCTCGTGTCTTTCGTCCAATTTAGATCCGTTGTTATTCCGTTCACGTGCGAGCTCGGACCGCGAAAAAATTGGAAAATACGGATGTGTGTTTTTTTAAAAAAGTATTTTACTTGCGAATTGCGGTTACTCTTGCTCTATTCGATCTGCGTAAACGCAGGGCTATTTTCGTTACTAAAAAAATAGTATAAAAGAAAAAAAAAAGGCAACGTTCGATCGCGCGTCACACAGCCCGCAGCGAAATCGCTGTGCACTTTGAATTAATTCGTGAGCTTTCCGTTCTATTTTCTTGATTCGAGAGGGTAAAGACGAGATAAAATATCTCGTCTTGTCTCTTCCCGTTCCCCTTTTGCAATGCGAAGGTATATCATATATTCATATATCTTGGCTTTTATTCCAAGTTGAATAGGGCCGTTAATTTATAATGATTAATTTTCGTGTTAGCGAGCGCTTCTATATTCAACGTTAGCATAACCCACTTTCCACAATTAAACACCCGCCCGCGGTCAATAATGTTTCTTTTTTTAAAATCCATGTCTGACCATGTCTGACATGTATACCGCTTTTACGTTCTACATTCCTATATATATCCACTGAGAAGTCATTTTCGAAATGTTACGGCACTTAGGTGTATATTTGATATTTCAACGCGATTTCGTCGTTTAACGATTTTTAAAATCAATTCTTATTAAGGTCGTAATTACGAGTTATTATATTTAATAGCATAAAGATTGTTATTGATTCTTCCGATTTCACTCTAATAGCTATTACACTTATTTCTCGGAATATTAAAGGAGAAAAACATTTTTAATCATGGGAAATGTGCCTTTGCCTTATAACCAACGGAGAAATGTACACCGTTTCGTCGAAAAACACGAAGATAACATTGCAATTCCATTAGGAAACCTATATAACGTGTACCCGCGCCTTTTCATCTCGTTTTATTCTACATCGCCGTAAAAAGTCACTCGGAACCTACAATTTTCGCAAACTCATCTAAACCTACAACTCTTTCATTTTTATTTGCCCTTGTAACAGAGGCCCACCCGGAGCGCTTCAACTCGCGTTTGCGCAACAAGATGTTCTACGGTCAGATGGGCGGCAAGGATCTGGTAGTGAGACGTTGGAAGGATCTCTCGGAGTTCGTGACCCTAGAGTGCGATGGCCAGGACATGACGACCAAGCTGAAGGAGCACCGTGTGCACGCCATACTGTTCCTCAACATTGCCTCCTACGGCGGTGGCACGCATCCATGGGGCGGTGGTATAGGACGCGAGCCTACAACCGAGGACGGCTTGATCGAGGTCGTAGGACTGACGACCTATCAGCTGCCGCTGCTGCAGGCCGGCGGTCACGGGACCAGCATCGCGCAGTGCAGCACAGCGAAGATCGTCACAACCAGGACTATACCCATGCAGGTGGGTAAAGTGTATGCGTGTGAGTGGAGAATGTCTGCATCGCAATACAATACATTTTTGTGGGATTTCGGCCAAATTTCCTAGTGATATTGTCTGTCTACTGCAGTATATTTATTTATTTAGACGGGCAAATTTTCCTTTACAGAGTATATAAATATTAGGTACATGGGCGGTGATAAGATAACAACAAGTAATAAACCGATTTTATATAAATTAGTGCTGAATCGTGAAGGCTCTTCACGGTGGAGAGTTCTACGATCTCCTTAGTCTGTTGATGGTAGAATGGAAAACCTATATTTTGGAGGAGAATGTATCCTCGTATGCAACGTTCTAAAATCGCGGAGAAAATAGGTAACATTCCGCGCGCTAAATAAATATGTAACAATCTCGTAGTTAACATAACCATTGATGACTTTATAAGTAAACAGGGAATCGTGATAAAGATGTATAGATTAAATAGTTTGTAGGTTGCAGCGTTCAGCTGTATACCGTATAGCTTTACGAAATAATATAGTAGTTTTTGCAAAACCATTTGTAATTTTTATACTCTATAAGTGTGCATTTGAAACGTTATTAAAAGATGAAATTCGTTGGTCGCTAGGTGAAGATTGGTATCATAGGCAGTAAAATTATGTACAATGAAATTGCAGAAATCTAACAGTTGAAAGTTATGTAAGATAAGTGTCAGAGTTGAAGGATAGTTAAGAAAAATTTAAATTTTGAAAGTAGGTCTTTTATTAGCATTACTTGTTTTTTTAATATAAAAAATACATTGCATCGAAAGTTTAGAATTTTATAAAGAAAGTATGTTACAGTAAGGATGCTTCATAATATAGTTTGCCTAGAGTATAAAGAATGAAAGTTCTATATTGAATTTTTTCTCTATTATTTACCTTTTACAATAGACCATAGTACATCATTTTTATTGATATTTTTTGACGGGTAAAAACTAATAATAAAGCTTCAGAAAAATATTAAAAAAAATAAACTACTTGCACAATGCACCGTATAATATACATTGAAAACTCTGCGCTAAACCCATTTATCACGATCTTACGCGAGAAGAATATTTTACGTAAACTTTATTTTTTTTTCTTCTTGCAATTAAAATGAAATATGTTTCTCAAAGGATTTAGATGAGATATACACGTTTAAAAAGACTCTTCCTAGTCATATTGAGTTGTCGCTGCAAAAAACATTTTTATCTCTCGCCGTCGCTTTGACTTTGCGTTTTTCAAGACATTTACGTCTACCCCTGCAATACAAATAGTTAAGTGACCGAACCGGCTGTTACTTTAAAAACTGGTTTCTATTCAACAAAAAAAGAGAAGAAGCAGAAGAAGAGAGAGAGAGAGAGAGACAAAAGGCGGCTTTTATGCCTTTGTGTGTAGAAAATAACTTCTTGGGTGGGGGAGAGTTTTATGAAAGTTTCGCGTCGGCGCGTTGCACGTTCTGACAGTTTGCCTCGTCGGCGATTCAATCGAGCCCGCGCGCGCGCGCCGCCTGTTTACTTAATTTAACGCGGAATTAATCGATCTAGTCGGAAGTTTATCTATAAAGCCTCGAATTAAAAAGCTATAAAAGTAATTGTATATTAATTACAAAATCAATTTCAATGATAGCCCATCACCCCTTTCCCCCTCTGAAGAAAATTGCTTTTCCATACTACATAGATATATACATCACGGTCGCCCGCGCCGCTAGCCTCGTAATTGCCGCTTGTTACGGTTTATCGTGAAAAAAAAAGAAAACGTAAGCTCTCTCTTTCTCCTAATTTCGCATATTATTCTCGCGTAATCAAGACGCAAAGTCGAGCGCGCGAGTCAAGTGGGAGAGAGAGAAAGAGAAAAAATAATAATCCTTTCGGCTGAAAACACTCCGACAATTGAATTCGACGCGGGCATATAACTTTGAAGAACCAATTAAATACGAAGAGAAGTTGAATGAATTCATGCTAATGGATTACTTGGCTAGAATCGAGGGAGAGCGTATACCGAACTTTATACGCAGAAGGCGAGCGCGCGCGCGAAAAACTCCTATATAAGACTTTCTCTATTATGTAAAAATGAGTTATCCCGATAAAACTTATCTCCCCCTCTCGCACAAACATTCAAAGCTCATCCTAGAAAAACGACGTTACCTCCGAACTTCTCTTCCACTTTCCCAAATTTTTTCTATAAAAACAACTCAATCCCCCAAAAAACCTCTCTCTCTCTTTCTTCGCTAATGGACCCTCGTCTGTCCGTCCAAAACAGAAAAGCTCTTTACCTATGAATACTTAACCGCTTGTCTGCCGTACGGGCTGTTCGCAGGTGGACGGTGAGGCGTGTCGACTGCTGCCCTCGATAATAAATCTCAGCCTGCTGAATAAGGCGACGATGCTGGCGAAGCGTCGCAACGCCGGCAAGCCAAGGCAGAAGGCTGCTGAGTTGGAGCGGCTGAAGATACCGCTGATGAGGATCAGAATGGTGGACTACGAGAATTTTCACTCCGACAAAGAAAGACTGATCAAGACTGCCACGCAGTTGGCCGCCGAGCCGCTCGATCTCGACGCCGCTATGGATCTCGACTCGCTGAGGAACTTACTGGCGAAGGAGTATCCTATGGATAACTGCTGCTTCCTCGATTGTTAGTATACATTACATTTTGGTTATTCGTATAATGTGGGTTGGTTGTTTCGGGGTTGGTGTCGGGTGGTATATTCTGTAGTTGGGTGTGCCGAAGTTGAAACTATAAAGTTTGAAATGCAATACAACATCGTAGGTATATACTTACTTGACTAGAAGGTATAGAAACCTTATGTATATGTAGCTTAATAAATAGATCGTATAATATAATTGTTTTTGACAGACGCTTTTTTCGGTGTTTATGAGCTATATGCAATGAGACATTGTTGTTAATAAAGAGGACGCCGGATTACGTATCAAATGACGTATTCGCCAACCCTTTAATCCAGTTTTTAATTTCATTATTTATTTCAGTCATATTTTATCCTTTATGAATGTCATCAAAATTAAAAGTTACAAAATTCGAGTTTAATGAAAAATTTGATAAATGGTTTTGTAATTACATCCGACACGCTTTCAACTTTAGTAACGCGTATAATATTGAGATTTATTGTGTTTGTATCATTTTTAACGTTTCTGATTGACAAAAGTAAAATAGATTTTCATGAGATATTCGACAGTTTATCCTTATATTACAAAAAAAAGTGTCTGATGGTTACAGTAACCAACTGATCAAATAAAATAAATTACAGTAACCAATCATTGACTGTGATAACAATTTTCTTGGCCTATTTACTAATGCTCGAATGGTTGAGACTTTTTTCACCAATCCGGTCTTATAATCAAAATCCACCCAACATTCCTCAAAATATGTTCTAATCACAACTTTCCATTTTTCACCCTTCAATCACTTTCAAATATCGCTGATCGAACAACCAGCCATAACAATGAATTCAACCTCACCATTTTCCCTATTACACTCACTTTTTCACAGACCAATAACCCTCCTCTATATATCCCGCCATTTTTAATCTCCGGCCGCGCGCTCATCACGCTCACACGACGCGCATTCCGAATTCCCTGTTTCCGGGTGAATAATTCCGGCGAAACTTATCAATAATTTAGCCCCTACTCGCGCTCTATACCTACTGCCTCAATCGCCACGCGCGCCTGCGAAACCCGCACACACACACATATATACGTACCTATATGGGTCATGAATTTTCAATTGCCGGCAGTTATCTAGATATTCACAAAGCTACCGCCCTCACTCAAATTTCTTTTCCCTTTCAAACGCGTCACACCCACATACACACACATACACACATGCTATTCGTTATTAAAGCCACTCTCTCTCTCTCTCTCCCTTTCTCTTTTTCGCGCTATTTATCGGCGGCAGTAGTAACGACACACAAAAGCTCGGTCTGCTTTTCAGCCAATCAAACGTTAATGGTCGCGAGGTTACCTATATACATCACACCTTTATCCACCATGTGGGGTTGGAAGAAAGAAATCCTGTTTCCTCAGATGTATAAAAGACAGGACCCTTTCTTCTTTTTCTTCCTTTCGAGTACTCGAGCGCTACACACATATCCTATATAGCAAAAGGGTAAAGGAGCTGCTTCATATCTCTGTTTCTCTGTTCTCGCGTGTAGCCTGCACGGCGGAACGGTTCTTCCGCATAGACCGGGCGCAGGAGCAGCTGCATTACGTCACGGACGTCGTGAGCGAGGCCATCTATGTGCTCCAGGAGGGGGGCAGCGGTAGCGGCGGCCCCAGTGCCGCCGGCTCTCAGTCGGCCGATAACCAAGCCAGGTACGTGTATATATGTGAGTGTGTATGTGTGAGCTTGCACAATAGACATTACGCGTAGTGTGCGTGCAGCGCGCGCGCTCGTCTTATCGGCTTTGGATTTTGGCCTCAGCCGCGCGCCGCTCGCCGCCACGGGTAGTCAATTAGAATTCTCTGGGGCTGCTGCATGCGCTCGCTTGGTATGGTGTGTGTGTGTATATATATAGGACTGGGTATATGTGTAGTCTGCAGAGGGTGTTGTAAAAGTAATAATGCGTGTAAAGTGCCCGGGATATACGGGCTCGCAGGCGGTTTTGACGCTCTTTTCCGCAAGCAAATTGCTCGTTTTATATGATTTTTTATATGATGCGCGGGCGCAAGCGCCGGCTGGATGTGGGTATGAAGGGTTGAATGTGTATAATTGAAATGAAACGAGTAGTTTGAGGAAGAGATGGAAAATTACGCTGTGAATATAAACTGCGGATGAAATTCAATTGTGAATATGAAGCTATTCATTTTTATTGGAATTCGTCGCGCGATTGTTCGTAAAAATTTGGTAAAATTTAATTAATGGCGAAGCACTCTGTAGATATTGTATAATTATAGTGGATTGTGTATGCACATGATATTTTTTTCTTTTTATACTTGAATCACTTCATGTATATATAATTGCACATGATCATATAGGCTATATTAATTGCAAATGTCGATAATCATACTAATAGCATTTTCAATCACTCAACTCTACAAAGGAACTGAAATTTTCACCGTATATAGATATTGATAAAGTTTAGTTTTTCTCTTTTTTTTTTTTTTAATTATATCGTGCATGTCTGATAGAGAAATAAGAAGTCGATTACAATTGATGTCAAAGTAATGTGAACCCCCCCATAGTTTATATCGATTTAGTTTAATGAATTGAAATTGTCGGACTAAATGTTTTATGTCGATTCTACACGTGGTTATAGATGTGGTAGACATAGGGATCGAACGAAATTTCCAAAATTCCAATTACTATTATTAGCACACAATTAGCAAATATAGAAAAGATTCACATAATCAATAAGTGTTTTAAATGATGAAAATTTGCATGATTTATATACTGTGTCAATAAACCTATCAAAACCGTTGTTTAGAACCACCAAAAAAATAGATAAACTAGTCCACGCCTGTTCATTATAGTATCAACGTAAAGTAAATCTCCGCGTCTAGTGTACATCGCACGTTACACTATGTCTACTACAACCTTCCGACCGAAAGCAGCCTCTCGCCCGCGTCGCGCGTTATACATCCTCAATGTGATATGCTGCTCCATATAACCCGTGTATGTTCCAACGTACAACCTGCCTGCGTCTCTGTTCTGCGTGTTATATTCGATGTTCTGCCCAAAAAAAGCTAACAAAAATAAACTCAACATCAGCTACAGCTCTCTAGCCCAAAGACTAAACTATCAATTTTTCTCTTTTCGCCAAAATTTCAGTACCTTATACCCTTAGGGAAGCACACACGCGATCCTCCGCATATAACCACCACCACCACCACCACCACCACACGAGCGTAAGTCTCTCATCATGTATCTCTTTCTCGCTTTCTCGCCACCACCTCCCCACCTTCACATATCCGCTCACGCACACCACCTCCCATCTAAAACGGCCCGACTCGCTATTCAAGAGAAGACCGTCGCAAGGCGTCCGCCGCCGAGCGCAAGTCTCGCGCCGAGTCGCATCGTTCCAACGACCACCACAACAACAACAACGAGCAGCAGCAGCATCGAACAAATTCACGAGCGTCGCGCGATGAGCAACTACAGCAGAATAGAGAGCAGCCGGTAGCAAAGTCCCGACAGGCGTCCAACATCAGCCGGGGTAGTCGGCTTCTCGGCGATAACAACTATGTCAACGAGGGTGATAACCGATCAGGATCCCTCGGTGGGCCCTCGAAGCAGCGCTCCGCGTCCACGAAATCCGGCGCCAGCGCGAGCGGTGGTACTGGCGCTGGAGGCGGCGCTGGGGGACGCGCGATGATGCAGCATCACCAGCCGCCGCCCACTTTCATTAGGTAAGGCAAATCTCTTCTCTACTCTGTCTGTGCAGTTATTGTTCTCGGTGATGGCTATAGTTTGAATATAGAGAGAGAGAGAGTATTGACGCGGCGATTGTGTATTGTATTATAGTTGAATTGAAGAGAAGCGGAATATATGCATTAAGCCGCGCTGTCGGGTTAATTTATTATTTTTTTCTCTTCCCCCCCTTTTTTTTTGTTTTCGTCGTCGTTGCGGTTGTATGCATATACGAGAGTGAGAGAAGTTTAATAGAACGGATATGGCGCATTGTGTATGTATGTGTGTGTATACACGAGGCCCATTGTTTTTTGCTCGCGCATATACACCTATAAATTACTCCATTTCCATTTGTTGTTTAAAACGCGAACGCGCTGAATCGCGAAATAATCGATACAATGCTTAGCTTCTCCCCCGCCGCGCTTTTGTTATGTAAAAATGTCTATTCTCGTCGCGTTCGTGTGGATAGAATGGATACATGTATCAATATGTATGATGTGTTTTAGCGTTTTTTGATTTCGCGAATGGACAATGCACCGCGACCGCGATAAGTTTCGTTCTATATATACATTTACTGGAGGGATATAACATATTGATGTAGGGAAGGCGGAAGGATATGTTCTTATTACGAGGTTTGCTTTTTTCGCCAGAAGATTCTATTTTCGCTGCGTGTTATTTCAATCGACTCTTTAACACTTGTATACGCGGATGGAAAAAAAAAGAAAGATACATTCGTATCGCAGAATTTTTACAGAAAACATACCTGAAATTCAAACAAATGTTGTTCCACCGGATTGGAATGTCAAGCGATATTTGCGCCGAATGGCACGGCTCGTCGACTAAAAAAAATAAAACTATTTTTTTCGCGCGCACCGGATCGATTTACAGGAGCTGTTTGTCCCGCATTGTTCGAAACTTGCGCGAGCTGATGACGTTGCGTCAATTGTCAAGGGAGATTTATTGAATTATTAAGGGCTTTTTAGCATAATATAACGCGTGGCGGTGAGCGTGGACTGCGTTAATTAATTAATTAATTGCCTGCAGCGTGAAATTCTCGATTACAGCAAAGTCCTTATTAACTTACATGTATACGAATTTAATTCTGATTTATACGCTCGATCCTCGAGAGCCGAGTAAGAGAGAGTGAGTAAACTAATTTAAATTATAATGGGACAGGGCGCGCATGCGCGCAGCTAAAAATAGCAACGCGAGCGCGTGGCGGTAGCGCACGTGATTTCAAGAACGAGGATAGCGTCTTGAAACTTTAAACAATTTAATCAATTTAATTCGAACGCCGCGTCGATGCTCAATAAGCAATGAGCTGACAGTTAAAATACCCCGCGTTAACATTATTTTCAGCGATCGCGCGCGGTCGAGACTGATCGTGATTGAATTGAAATCAAAGGGGAAAAATATAATGCCGCGCGGTTATATTTATTCCCGCGCGCGCGCTTGTTTTACCTTTATAATTAGCTTGTCATCGGCGCGCGCGATTTCCCGATTTAGCGTCGTCATAATTTTACGCGCTTTTTAAAAATAATATAATCCTATATATGTTACGTTTAATAAATTGAATATAGGCACTTTTGCGGTTTCGTTCTAAAATAAACGGCAATTCCGTCCTCGTAAAAACGCTTGCGATTGCGTGTGGTCAGAAGACAATTCTTATATTGTTATAGCTACGATAAGTACGTGAGATGTTGATTAGTTTTAACTTTCGTGATTCTATTTTGAATTTCTAAAAATAAGCACAATTTAACTGTTCATCATGTACTTAAACAAAATCCAGTACAATAAAACACAATCTCCACAGAATCTTCATCGATGCGACCTATGATTCTTTAAGACCTATAATATTTGCATCATTAATCGCCACTCCTACAACGTTAATAACCGACTTTCGGCAATTTCTCACGGACCATACAACCTTCATTCAGTCTCCTCATCCCCCGAAAAAGCCAACAAAGCCCCTCGAAACCTCGTCCGGTCCATTTGATCCTGTTACACGGCACATAACGCACAAAGGACCATCGCCACCACCACCCTCACCACTACCACTATACATATATATATCGTTGAAAATAAAGTACCGTATTGACACGCATTCTATGTGAGAAAAGGGGCCCCCACACACACACACACACACTTATAGTTGCAGTGGTTAAATTTTACGAAGTGTTTTGAAATCTTTATTTCTTAAGCGTTCGAGCAATTTGGGACAAAGGCGCGAGGGTATAATTTCAAACACGCGCCTTGCATTGTTAAAGGAGAATGGCCGCGCGATATTGGAAATTCATTAGGAATATAAAGGTATACCCGTTGATACTTGTATTCTCGTATTGATTGCCGTGGAATACAAAACTTCTAACAGTAGAAGAACGGCGGGGGGATATCTATTTTATACTTGTGCAAAATTAACCAAAACTGCATGTCTTACCATACACGATTTGTTCTACTGATACAACACACATCCTGTAATACAATTAAAAAAAAACTTGATTTATCGTCCGGGACTCCGAGTATACTGAATTATCAAACAAATTACTTTCTAATTAAGATTAATGGTACTACTGCCGACTATTGTTTTTAATAGTTTGTTAAGGATGATTCTAATTTATCTATATACACCGAGGTGTTAAATAGTCCTCTTCTCATTTAACGGTTCAAAATAAGTGGATCTTCAGTACTCCAATTTTTTATACTCTTATATATCTGTGGCTCCGAGGCATAACGACATAAGTCCATTTTTTTGAAAATCGGGAATACCTTGGATTTTGTATCTTGAAATGGGCCTTTTTCATATAAAACTAACAGCAGTAGCGAAAATATTGCTCGAAAGCT
>UXGD01007182.1:0-11365 GCA_900474315.1 Torymus auratus | reverse complement strand
AAGCCTCGTTTTCTGTCTCCAAATCTTGTTTTTCTGGGGAGAAGTCATATCACTTCCGGTGTAAAAGTCGAGAATTCAAGGAAAAGAGAGGGGGGGGGGGAGTTGTGAACTGTGAGTTGATTCGAAGAAGACTTCAGGACGAAAAGGAATAAGCCACTCAGCTATCGATCATCTCACAAGGCAACTCAGACGATTCACAACGAATCATCTGCGCCGTGTACTTACTTAAGTACACATCTGTACACCCGCTATAGGTGACACCTCTCACAGGCATATTCAAATTACGAGTGTTTTGTTGTTTGCCTTTTTAAAAAATGAAAAAACTTTGTTGGATTATTAGCCCAAACGACGAAGCGTATAGTCGAAGAGCTCTTTTTAAATTTTGGTTTCGTATGATCAGTATCACTTCTAGGGCATCGTCAATTTTTTTCTTGATAAAAAATTTACTATATTCTGATGTGTAAATGTGTAATTTTTTGCTAAACATACTTGCAGAAGCATATCAAAAATGTTCTGTAACTATTCCTTATAATTTAGAATATCATAGAATAATGATAATTTCGAAAAACTTTAAAATAAATTTAAATTGCTTGAATTTAGATACCGGAATTTGTAATCATTACCGACATCCATGGCGATGTGAGTGCCACCCGTTACCGACGATTACAGGGACCTTCTTTCATTTAGTTTTGAATTTTAAGAAAATATCGTTCTGATACATTATAGTTCGGTGGCAATTCTACAATGTGTTAAAGAGACTTTTTTTCAAAACTCAAAATTGAACTTTAATTAAGGTGGCTGAATTACTCAGAGGTACTTTATATTACAATTGTGTTGGCTCATACCGCCCAAGTTGCCCTACAGGTGTGATAAGAGCTATCCGCGATATTTGCCAGAAAACATGTGCCCTGAAAGAGGTAGATAATTATGGTACATACCTTCGAACTTGATCTTGTACCTTCTTGAATTTTTCCAATTGTTTCGTTGTATCCGGATCGAGTTGTTGAGATACATTTTTCATCCAAGATAAAGCAGCTCTATATTCCGTTCTTGCTTTTTCCATGGCGGCAACATTTTGAAGAGAATCCCCGATAGCTCTTTGACGAAATGTATCGAGTTCTTGATAAAATCTAACTAAAGGTTCGTGTAATAATAATTGCTGCTGGGCACAAAATATCAATGCTTTTCCTAAAGCTAGCATAACTTCTCCAGCACGCGTTTTATCTTCATTTCCGTTTTCCTTCAGAAATCTTCCCATCGAATTTGTTTCTTGTGATAAATCTACGAGTTTTGAAACTCGATTTATTAAGTGTTTATATATACTTATTATAAAAAACAAAAATAAATAAAATTAAATGATGACAAAGTTAGGAATTAAAATTTATGCATTGATTGAAAAGAAACAACAATGTTTTGTTTTTTCCTGTTTCTTTTCTTCGTGTATTTCTGTTTTTGTCTATATTATAGTTTAGCTTCGTTTTCTGTTTTTTCCGTTCATTTTTGCGTTTTCCTGTTTCAAATGTTCCAATTTATATCGAAACAAAATCGATAAAAAACGAGAATATGCGTACAAATGCAGAAATATACAGAAATGCACAGAAAAAAAAAATAAATAAAAACCGAAAAACAACATTTTTCTGCCAAGGTTGCCCTCCGTAATAATGTACTCTATCATCCTGCAAAGTTTCAAATCAATATACTTACCAAATCGTCTAAAAATTGCATTTGCATTGGTTTGCAAATTTCATTCAAAAATGCCATTTTTAGACGATTAGGAATATCGATTTAAAACTTTGGAGGATAGTAGAATGCATAATTAGGAAGGGCAATTATGCCTTCATTTTCCATATATCCAAATATATTTTTTCAATTAACTCTTTCAAGCACGAATTTTTGTAAAAAAAAAAAAAATAATTTTTTTCATGCTTTATTTGTTTATAACAAATTACGGTAAATAAAAGGACATTTCCGGGATCATTCGATTTACACGTAAGGTATAACGAGAGTTTTCATACAAAAATAACGAAACATTGATATTACAGAGCTAAAAAAACTTTTTAGAAAAAAAGGCGTTACGTGATCGTAACACCGTGCAGCAAAGGGTTAATTGATCCGTGTAATTTTCTTGGTCGGTAACAGTCGACGATGTGATGATCATAATTTTTCGAGTTATTCTATTTATTTTTTTCAGAAAAATACTATTTTTCCATCAATGCAATTTCCAATTAAAACATTGACATGACGTTTCTTAATGAAATATAGTTTTCTCAACATGTGCATGAAACGGGCCTTTTTTCATGCCTGAAAGCCGTGTAGAAAATCGCGCATTTCGAGCGGGATTTAAGTAGGAAAGAATAAAAAAAAATCCTTTTTTTCAAACTTTAGCGGGAAAAAAAAAATTTTAATTTAATTTAATTTTAACTATGAATTTGATTAAAATTCTACCTTTACTAAATGTAAAAGATACATAGTTTAATATTATAATGTTATTTCAATATAATGTACACCAATGCTTTAATTATACGTATACATATTGTTATTCGCTGCACCTTTGATGTAAAATAGTATTGTGAATGCAAATTGTTCATTTACTTCATTGTTTTGATTTAAAATATTTATAAAAAAAGCAACATTCTGTACTTACAACAAATAGACTCTTGATATTTGTCAATGATCCTCTGTATAAGGGTACATGACATCTGAATATTGCGAAAAAGTTCCAGCTTTGCATCCAATTCTGCATCAGATGCCACAATACACTCATCTTCCTTTCGCCCAAACTTTCGAGAAAGGGCTTGCTTAGTAACCCAGTAGTGATGCTGCATTGTCTATCGAAAAATAGAAAAATCAATATATAAGCTTTCACCATTTTTTCCTAAGAAAATTTTTATAAAAATAAAAATTTATATTACAAATCACAGCATATTATAGTTTAGAGGATACATATATAATTAATATGTAACTAAAATATTGCATAATAAAAAATAAAAAATATAATAAAGTTGTAATCTTTCGTTAAAGCAGACTTTTGAACAAGCAACAATATGACAAATCAGTAATGTATATCAATACCTATTATTAATAAAAAAAACCTCATTTTAATTTTAATCCATGATTATTTGCATCTATTATTGTTAATTAATTAAAATGAATGTTTATGAACACTATAATGCAACATAACCTAGATACTTGAAATAAGAAATTTTAATAGTGTATATATCAAATATAGTGTATGTGTTTAAGTTCATTCGCAAAGGGTAAAAATGCAAAACAAACGTTAAAAAATCGTAAACATCCATTTTATGTATTAAATAGAAAAAAAATATTGTACACGTTTCACTACTAGGTATTGTAGTTGTGTATATATCACTTTAATCTCTTTCATCATTTTTAACTATAACTTACAACTTACAATCTTAAACAAGTTCTTTTGTATGACATAAAAAAGATAGTTACAACAATATCGCGATATCGATTTATTGTACAGACTAGAATTCACTTCACTTACATTTAATACAGCTTACTGCGTCTTTGTCCTTCTAGCGCTCTACAATATTATGTATGTACAAACAACGAACAACAAAATAACCCTAATAATTCACATTTAACAGTTTAACATTGCGCAAAAGGTAAAAGATCTGAATTCTCGGCCATTATTGATTTTAAATATTTGTTTGTGTTCAAACATATGCTGTATCTCGGTCGTGGAATTATCGGATTTATGAGATAGTGGTTTTGATAATATTTGGAAGGAGGGCAGTCGGGGAGATGCGTGGACGCGGGAACGGGAAACCTTATCAGAGGCCGCCAATCACAATCGGTTGGCGGTTAATTGGCGCTGATGTCGACGTTATAATTAGGGTATCTTTACATTGGTATCGCTGTGTACTTAGCAATGATGTAAAAAATTAAAAATAAATATATAAACTTCTTTTTTATTTGCAAATTAATAGGCTGAAAATGTTTTTTTCGCATTTGAATTAATTCATTCATTACTTAGAAGGTTCATATTTGGTCAAATAATTTTTTTTTTCAATACAGATAATTATTACCTATTTGGATAGTTTGACAAAACTGAAATTATTTTAAAATAATAATAAGTAGAAGATAGATTTCTAAAAGAAATAAAAAAAAATGAGTATTTTTCAATTATTAGATTTATATAAAATGTTACTTATTATTTGACGGATATTTTTGCTAGTATAAATAATATTGACACCTGCTCAGATGTCCAGCAGTAGTCTGCAAATTCATCATCAGATTAGGATCTACACCTATATAAGTCATTTATATATTTCCCTTAGGCTGTGGACCCTCGTCATTGTCCATTCTGAAAAGAGAAAATCTCAGCGGGAGATCTACAAGCCAACTGCGACCAAAGTACATACCTGACGGTCATCTAAAACCTACTAGAGGTACTTTACAGTCCTAGTATATCCCTGGTACCTACCTGTGGAGATTATATGACCCGAATAAACGGTAAACGATAAAGACGGTTTCGATAGATTTTACGCTTGTTGAAAACTATTGTACTTCGATATTTTTTTTTGCTAGTATAAATAGTATAAATATATATACTACAATAAATAATTTTTTCGGAATTGATTCGGATTTTAAAATTGTATTTATTACACGCCTCTTATGGGTACTTCATAGTCATTACATAATCGGAGTGAAAGGAATTGTAGATTTCTTGACAATGACAACAATATATATTTTTAAATATTTTTTAATGATACTTGTACACAGAACATTCTTGAGATTCAGATACATAAAAATCAATCGCCGATGGTTATATTTTACATGAAACTTAAAAATGCGACATAAAAAATACAAATGATACAGACGATTTCTCGCTTCAATCTTCGAAAACTTTAAGCATCGTATGCATGATAATTATAACACGATCGATTATAATCTATATGTAATTCGCTTGTATAGCGTTTTGTTACTTTATATTTGTGTACAGGCCTTGATAATCTAATTTAGAGAGCTTCAACATTTCAATAATACTTTATCACTACATTTTTCTACTCCAATGTAGTATCTTTAAAACAAAACGTAAACTGCTATCAAATAATAAATCGAAATCGAACGTAATTTTCTCCTGACTAATATTTTTATGGCATGTCAGGCTACGTTTAGTAAAATAATCAATTATTTACGTTTACGCATGATACAATTGAAGCAATAATTGCATACTATATCGTTACGCATCAAAAACAATAAAAATGTGTTCGTCACTACAATAAATATTAAATATATCATATTTGTTATATGGCAATCACATATTGAAAAAACATGCTTCGCGGCGTGATTAGCTTTTTCTACACACTACAGCAAACACATATTTCATAAAAAATCAACGTCGAACCGCGCGAATTCGATAGTCTTTAAATTTACTATTTGTCATGAAGATATGAAATTGGCTAGATTAGTTATATAATTTATATTCTAAAGAAATTTGTTCTCAATCAAAATGAATTCAAATGATTGTGTGATCTTTGTTGTATCATTGATTCAAACAATTTTTGAATTGCATCTCAATTGTTCAAAAGGTTTTGTTAAAATTGACCTCATGCACAAACTCATAAAATTCTTAATGCATATATTGCATGATTTCTTCGCAATTTTCACTACGGATTTACCCATAGTAGGGAACCCTATTATTAACATCTTAAGAACTATAATGGCAAATGATGTATTTTTCCAGAATTTGCAAATTTTAGTAAAGCGCAACGTGGCATCTAATTAATTTCGTCCTTTCAAATGTTTATGATTACGAAATTACTACAGATAAGTTTTCCGGTCCTCTTTCTATAAGTTACAGGAATTTTGAAATATGCACATCAAGTACTGACGTCTTCCTACTGACATTTGCTAATTTAGTTCTTTAAAGGTATTTTTATATAAACTTTTACGTTGGTTGAACGATGCGTTATAAAATCGTCAGTCATGGAAAGATTATGGGAACGCTGTTTAATAGGAGGAGTATTACAACTTTTAAATATTTTTTTTATCAAGATACTGAAATATAGCAAATTATCAGCGATCTCTTTGTCGTCAGTATTTGAATGCTTTGTTCGAAATCCTGCATAAACAGCTTTATAATTATTTATCATCGTTATTACAAACAATTCTTATTTTAAATTGAACCTCTTTACAAATTAAATGCACAAATGCAGAAAAATGTCATGATAATGTAAAATAAAATAAATATAAAATCACATAAATATCTACGATTAATAATGAAAAATGTAAGAAAAATCATAGCCTCTTCAAAATTGTTATTCAACAATTCGTTTTTGTACATTAGTTTTAACTTTCTTATAAAGTTCCTCAAATTTACTTGTTTAGTAAATATTTTCAGTCCATCAATAATCTGGCAAATTGAAAATGTAAAGAGGTTTACATTAAACTATTCGAACCATACACTGGTGATACATAAAAATATAAAAAAAGACTAGACAATGAACGATTAAAGAACATTCAACTTTGACAATTTGATAGAATAATGTAGATGGAGATAACACTGCGACAATTTTTCCTGTTATTCAAATGCGTGTGATTGTGCGTGCGCTTATATTTGTGTTATAATGGAATATATCTATAAGCGGTAGCTAAATAATATTGATCAGGAATACACTTAGACTTCAGCAGATATATAGGAATGAATGATGGAAATCCTTTATGTTGGGCACAGAACTGCAAAAAAACAAATGACATTAAATATACATTGTATTTACATTGATTTATTTTATACTTAATAAATAATAAAAATATGTTAGTTACCTTTAAGAATGTAGTCCGTTAGTAAAGTAGGAACTGCTGGACTGTCTTCATTAATGGCTTTTAAAACTATAACAGAATAATTTTTATTTAGTAAAAAAAAAAAGAAATATTGTATAATGAAAATAATCTAATTTCTAAAATACACAACTTCCTTAACAAATTTAATCAATTTAAAAACCAATAAAATTAGTAAAACAAAAATTAATTAATTAATCAGTGAATCATAGATAATTAATACAATTTTGAGAATGTGATTAGATTTTATCTTAATGAAAATTTTAGGTGACAAGATAATTAAAAAATATACTTACTTTTGATCAGTACTTGTAGAGCCTGATTATCCAAAGCACCACTATCAGCATGATAGGGGATAACAGTTGTTAGATACTGAAATAAAAATTATTGTTCAGTAAATTATAATTAATCTCACAAAAGTAAGAAATTTACTTTAAACTTTTGGCAGCCGGCATTTTTTCTTTTGAAAAAGTGCAACTTTGGCGTAAATTTTCATATAAGTGTACCTCCAACTAGTAGTAGATGTGACCGCATTGACACATTAAAACAGAAATAAATTTTATGTAAAACTTACTTTTGACTCGTGAACAGATTTTCGTTGGGGATTGGGACTAGTTGCGCTCTGCACTTGATTGCGTTTTTTGGCAACATGATGCTGTCTCCGGCGATTTTGTACAGCTAACAGTAAAGATATGAATTGGTTTTTTAGCTCCTTCTCATACTCCAACTCGTCTCTGAGAGCTAATTCATTTATCAAAGTTTCACTCAAAGCAGAGATCAACGAATCCATTTCGCTAAGAAGGTCAGATAACTGCTTCAATGAGTATTGTTGTAATCCTAAAGATAAAATAGTTGAAATAGTTATCATTCGTTTTAGACATTATTTTATGAAAAAAATTGATATATTTTTATATAATAGATGTACTAATATATTTTATAATATTTTACAATATACTTTAAGATGTACAATATAGGAGTACAATAAGGAGTACAATATAGTGTATTCATCTACCTAATTAGCATTTCAATAATTTTTAACATTTGGGAATGAAAAATAAGTAATCTATGTAAAATGTTATGTTTTGTACATACTTTTCTCATGTAGAGGCGATGACAGAACTTCTTTGCTTCTTTCAATGGCTTCATTAATTTCAAGAAGAGATTCTGAGGCCATAGATGCATCAGATATTGGGCTTTCTTGCATAATGTCATCAATTTCCTTCAAGACTTCATCAGCAGTTTTTACTGGCTCCTCCATGTTGACGTTGTCATTGCAGCTAGATAATATCAAGGCATGCATATCCAAATCGGTGGCAACAGCTTCATCTTCACTACTTAGATCTTCTAATCCACTTCTAGGTAACAATGAAAATTAATTAGAATACATTATCAAGTAGAATTTAAATATAGTTGATTTAAACTTTTCATGGTAAAGTATTGAGTTGATCAATATGTCAATTTAATAATTGTATTACATACTTATTGCATGAAAATTTAAATTTTTGAAAATAATAGAAATCTATTTTTACAAAGTATTTTGAACACAAATATAAATATTTCTTACATGTTGATCTTTTTAATAAATGCTTAAATGATTAATTCTAATTTACCCATTATTTGTAGATTTTGCAGATTCGTTCAAGTTAAGTGCTGGCACATGCATTTTTCTTGCATAAGATTTGCTCCAATCTATTGGTAGAATGTTACCGAAAGTACCAGTTATGGTCCACCACATCCTGAAAAAAAAAATCAAGCTTAAAGTTATATCCTTCTTATATTTTAATAAAATCTCAATGTATCAAATTAAAAAAAATATTTTTCTAATCAACAGCCATTAAAAAAGAACTGGTGATGAAAATGAAAATGTCAACTTACTGGCACTCATTCATGATTTCTTCTTGAGAACGTACTTGTACTGGAGCAAGAGATTCAACGTTAGTACCATAATCTCTGAAGCATGAAGTGGTTTTTTCGTCAAATGTATTGACTAAGTCTTCTAAGCTTCCACTAAAAGGACTAAATGCCCCATCTTGAATAATATCAGAACTTTCATGAGTTACTGCAGTATTGTTGACATTTCTATCGCTCACAAAATTTCTCTCAAGATTAACATCTAATAAATGATCTGAAAAATAGATTACAAAATATTAATTTATGCAACATGTTCAATTTAGGTTTATACAATTTAAAAAATTGTGGTTTAAATTATACATGTACCACCAAACTTAATTAAACAGCATAATCTTTAATTACATTTAATCATTACATATATTATAACTTTCTAAGTGTGCATCATTATTTATACTCTTAGAGAGAAAGACATCTAAATTTTGGTCACATGTACAAAATTTGGTAATACATAATGTACCATTAATTAAGTTTAATATAAAACAAATACTGTGTAACAATAGATATAAAATTGATCAAAGGCTAAGAAAACGTTATAATTCTTTCTAAAATGGGTAGTGCAAAGAAATAATTTTTCACAAATAAATAAAACTTCTGAAAATCTGCAAATTACATCAAAATTTGTATGTTTTGATGTTATTTTACATCATAAAATACCTAACATATGAGAAAATCATTATAAGTTTGAAAATAAAAACAACTTTTAAAAATTTGATTGCAATACAATGATGCAAACTTTTGGACCCATTGGACAAATAAAAAATTCTACCGAGAATATAAACTTACCTGAGAAAATATTCATGTTTCTTATTGAAGATGATTCTTCTTCTTCGAAACATGCTAAAGGTGCTTCAAATTTTAATTCAGCTATTTTAGTTGCCATGTCCTTCATCACCGCTTTTGTCAGTTAAACTTTAGAACCTTATCAAACTAAAACAGAATTAGACTTTATTAAGATAAGAACAATCTAACTTTATTGACGAGTACTTATACACAACAAAATCTCAAATCATATTTTGTATTTCTATAAATTTTTTTGTTCAAATCCATAGGTAACCCTAATTTGTTTTATAACTTGAATTTATATGTTAACTAAAACAGTATGTTAAAAAGTTATTAATGTAGTGTAATGCTTGATTCTGTAGTATGAACTTTGGTTTGATAAAAATTTGATGGAATTATTGAATTTTAAAGTAATACTATCTAAGCTGTGTAAAGTCACTAGGTATGCAATCAAATAAAATCCCAAGTGACTCACGTTTTAATCTATAGACAGTTCAAGTGTAATGCTCCGATTAACTTCAAATTCAAGGAATTTAAAAATCAGACAGTGACTCTATATAGGTTCTACGACACCCTAGGGAATATACTCTGTATAACTGTATATTGATACCTTAAATTGACTTAAATTCTGTTATGATCACAAAATTTTAAACATTGGTAATTAATAAAATTGAAAAATAATGATAATTTTTTCTAATATTATTTAAATTATTTCACAATATTTTGTAGAATATATATTTATTTATAATATAAAATTACAATATAACTTTTAGTATTCCCTACAGTTATATGACATCAATTTTGAAATAGGTTTATATTAGTATTCAGTACTTATACATGGCTATATATGGTCATGGAAAAATACCATATATCAAATTATGGTTATGTTTTAAAAGTGTTTAAGACTTCATTTACACATGTTACCAATTTCCGTGTATTATGTATATCTTAAAAATGACTTTTTGTACAGTAGTGACTATTACTTAGCCTCCGTGACATACTCAGAGATACACTTTATTTACTTTATGACAAAGATAATAATAATATTAGCTATAAAATTTCCACAAGACAATTATTTTGGTACAAAAATAACTATAATTTGAGTGACATAAGAATCATTACAAACGTGAAATAATAATTATACTCACAGTTTTCTGTTCCTAACACTTTCAGTGTTATTGAAATAAATTGAAGGTAGAGGACTTGATGATTGTCAATTAGCAGCTAAGTGTAGTAGCCTGGGAGAGTGAATTCATAATAAATGTGTAAATGTGAAAAGGTTTTCAGCTCCAATCAAATGCTTTGTTCTTTTGTAATATTTTCACAAAATGCAGGAAAAATGCACCAAAATAGGAATACAATATATTAGGAATGGATTATGACTAATCCAATTAAAATTGACTGTATAGGAAGTAAGTCAATTTAATAACGGAGTATTAAAGTGAATTACTGAGAAACATTAATTTTGATTGATTTCAAGTTACCCCAGGTGAAGGTGACTAAAACGGTCTGGATATTTTATTATTGACATAAATTTGACAGCCAATTATATACACTACACTTAGCCACCTTTGACACTGATATAGATGCTGTACTCTGTTGTCGCTTTCCTTTCCAGATTTCGCGTCTGCAGAGTGCAGGAAATCAACTGCAGTTTCGGCTGGATCTACAACGGAAGTCAGTTTTGGGCTGCAACCCTGAATAGGCTAGCAGCGCCGTCTGCTATAACGTAGCGTCAGTACGGCAGCCAATCAGAAGGTGTTTCGCGCTTGGTAGGGGAAAAGCTAGCGTTCCACATGGGAGCTCCGTGCGCCGTGTGCGCCGTCCGCTTGAATATAGCAACCCTAACTTGATTGGTTCATTCCTT
>UXGD01007181.1:0-11365 GCA_900474315.1 Torymus auratus | reverse complement strand
ATAAAAACTAAGTATTATTGTACTACAAAAATTTGGCTAGAAACATGAGTTTGTACGAATTTGCGTAAACGAAAAACATCTTTGATTTGTTCGCGCACATGTTTTTTTTTTTTTTAATAGAATAACTTCAATTAAGTAACTATCAAAACAGATGGGTCTGAAGTATGCAACTTTGGAGGGCAACGAAATAATAAAAAAAAAGACTTTACTTCAAGTTTGTACTAGTTAATATTAATTTTGCGTATTTTGTAGTATAAAATAACTTTATAACAGATGTTTAGATAATTTTAGTTAATTGAAAAAAATTATTTTGTTGCACTTCGACGATGCAAACTTCAAACATATCAAAACAGCATGTTTCTGGATCGAGTCGATGTATTCTGAAATGTGTGTTCGTACACCGTCAGGATATACAGGATTACCACAACTTGGGTCAATAATAATCGACCAAGATAAAATTTCAATGAATTTTCCAACTATCTTCACCAGCGTTGACCTCAGAGCAAAATTAATATGAATTATTGTACTTCTTATTATTTTACTATAATTATTCGAAAAACTGTAACTGCAAAGCAACGGAATAAAAAGTTAGTTATTTTTGAAAGAATTTCAATATATTCTTCTGTTAAAAGTAATTTATGTTCTCGTTTGGATCATTAGGACTAAATATGTGTAGAATACATGTTATGTATCGATGATATAAAAACTTGGACTTTTTCGGGAACGTTAAGCATTATTTTAATTTACAGATGTCATTCATTAGATAAAAGTAATTGCTCATAATCATCTTTCATTATTTACCAGCTCGGTTGTTTCCCAACCGGAAATTACCTTCATATAGAATCGGTGCAAACTTTTTCATGCAGTTGTGAAAGGGCAATCGACTGAAGTTTATACGATAAAATCTCAAAGGCCAGGCGCATAATGAGCAATAATTTATTTGATGAAAAAAGCTTGAAACAAATGTATTTTTGGAAAAGGCGGTGATATTGAAATCCTTGTGTATGGATTGTTACTGCACGAAAGCCTTTCAAAGATCCGCAGTGGCCCCAGTGATATGCGTGTGCAACGGATCGTCAGTAAAAAATGTAAAATACTGTTAACTGCGTGGAAACGGTTTGAATAATTACTCTATTCATAAGAATCTAGATATGTTAACTCGCTATTATAATAAAACAATGAGCGGCTGTAAGAACGAAGTATTTATTTAGTAAATAAGGTATAATAACATATGGTTATTCGCATTCAAAGTAACTGTATGCAAGAAAATAAAAAATAATTGTAATCTAATCAACGTATGTAATTGTGGAAAATTTTTGAAACTCATAAATACTTGTATTTACAAAGGAATTGATATTTCAGCGGTATCTCAACTTTTGGTACTCTTATTTACGTTTTATCTACCCAAATACTAATAATTTCTACTAAAATGAAAGTTTAATATTTACTTGATATATTTCTTGGTGCATAATTAATACAGATTAGACAATTAAACATTAGAACTGCTAGTAATACCGATAATGTACTTCATTGCTTCATTTATAATATTTTATCGGTTAACATGAATTATATCGATGATAAATACTAATAGTTAAATAACTGTTAAATACTAATAGTAACACGTTCTGTAGAACGTTAAATTAGATTCACGTATGAACAAAACAATTTGCAAATGTAGATGAAATTGGATTAATAATTTTCTATGATTATAAAAATAAATGTTTCAAACTTCTACTTTTACATTCGTACATTCATATACATTCAAAACAAATGAATTATGAGTTACTTCTCAAGAGAAGCATTTATTGTAATCAAAATCGATACATTTGGCACATACTGAAAATGTTTAAATCATTTAGTATTTCCAATCGTTTACATATTATCCAAGATTAATAATATGACAGTCGCAGTATAATAATATGATGAAGTATCTATTTAAAACTTAAGTAGATCGTAGCAGCAAAATTGGTTGCAATGTAATCACGAATCGGATCTATGACTATCTGATAAAGAAGATCAAGAACACAGCGGACTGTCAGTATGTAATTGAAATTTATTCATCATCGCTACAGAATTAAGTAACGGTCAGTCATATGTTGACTAAAGTCTATATTTCGAACATCTAATAACAGATGTCATCTAAAAAATTATAAATTTAAGGTAATCTTTACTTATAAACATTATGTCAAGACATTGAAATTCTATTACGAACGATGACAAATACATCAGCCTTCAAAATGCTATCTTTTCTTTTTTAGCAATTACTTAGAGTTTACTTTTACAACTTTATCGGTAAAATGTCATTTCGAAATATCGATTTTATCTATGTTTATATGTCATTTAGTTTCCTTTCTTTCGTCCTCCCGTAATCTCGAATGGAATGAAAAGTTATGTTCAAACCCGAAAAAGATTAATTTCTGTATCTGAATTTTATTACTAAAAAAATTCATTCTGGTGTTACAAATCAATAAATTACATTGGCAACGGTTTTTCAATACTTGGGAAACGTTTTAAAACTTTCTGGGATATTTTAGATTCTGCTGAATGTGTAAACTTCTCCAGCACAAAAATCGCTGACAAGTGTAACAAAAAAAAAATCATATTTCGAAAATTCGATCATAGGGTGACTTCACCAGCGAATGAAAGAATAAGGTAATTGTAACTTTTGTTATTCAATTAAGTGGTTTAAATATGGATTAAAAGTAAAACCCTTTTGAAATTTATATTCTAAAATGTTCAAACGTTACGTCGGTTCTAAATACGTGTCACCAGTGAATGAATTAATCGCCAGTGAATGAACACTTAATAGCGGCGATTTTATGATTTTATTCTTAACAAGATAATTTCTTTCATGCAGAATCTTTATATAAAATGAAATAAAAATTTTCAAGTATTCGAAAATTATCGTCATATTAGACAAACATTACGTAGAAAGCTTGATATTTTCATATATTTATAAAGAAAATGTTTGAGAATCTTTTTAATGATAACTCGACAATATATTTAACAAATGTTCAAAATACCTTTCCCCAATTGCTAAACGTTCACATCGTAAAACTGCCTTAAAAATAGTATTTTTTGCAAAATACTAATGATTCAATATTTACAGTTAAATTAATAGATATTTAGGAAATTTCTTTTTAGACGTGCGCATACATTATTATACTAGCTCCAATCGCCACATTAGTATGTGCACATAATTAACTATTCTACCGTAGCAGCTAGCTATATTGCATTAGGAGCGGGAGGATTAAAATGTGCCACTCATTACTATATAACACACAGAGAAACGTCGCTTGGACAAATTATTACTTTTTTCTGTACAAGGGATAATGATTTAAACCCTAGACTTCTGATTCTAAAAAATTCATAATATCTGAAATATTAATCAATCATTTTTTATAAAAACTACTAAAACATATCAAATCTTCAGTTTTCTTCGCCAAAAGTACAAACAGCTCGTAAAACAATGTATTTTCTACTTCCATCATTATTAAATCTTACAAATTAGTCCATCTCTTAAAACAAAAACTAATTTTTCATCCTGCGCTATATTAACATTAGAATACCTATTACAAGACGTCTGTCCAACATGAATTTTTGTCACCTTTCAAACCAGACCTCACCACCCCAAACCTTCTCTGCAATTATAAAAAAGAAACACTAACGAACCTCCGTCAATTCATAATAATTCCCACCCACATAGAAGAAAATTGCTCAACTACCCCGTTTACCCTCAGTTTTCACGCCACCTCCAACCTCTCGTCCAAGGACATTCCACCCCAACAGCATCCTCCAACCACCACCACCACCCCTAAGAAAAAAAACACTCTCTCCTATATTTCCCACACTTCCGCAAATTCCAGCCCATCGACCTCTCTCTCTCTCACCCACACACACACACATACAGGCATCACCCCCACATCATCAACATCATCATTATCCTGCCGCAGTAGCAGCAGCACGTATCCCGCGCGAAGGGGGTTAAGTTCAAAGTCGTCGTCGTCGTCGTCGTCGTCGTCGTTCGGCCCACACCCTCTCTCGCGCCGGCGCACAGGACGCTGCTGCTACTACTGCTAATACTATATACCAACCCCCCGCTCTCGGCATCAGGGCCGCGTGCGCGCGCACCCCCGTCCTTCGCGTAATATGTACGTGAGGGGCTCGCTGTGACAGCTCTCAGGCAAGAGAGAGAGAGAGTGCGCGCGCGGGGGGGTGTGTGTGTGTATTTCAGAGCCGTCGTCGTCGAGTATATTATATACGCGCGAGGTAACCACGTCTCCGTGGACCCGGGTGCGGAAGACGACGAGGAAGAAGAAGAAGAAGAAGAATGAAGAGGTGCTGGTTGTCGGTGAAAAAGGTGCGCTCCGGGTTATTGTGTAGATATATAAAGAGTGAGAGGTTATTGCACACCTAGGGGGCGGAGTGTGTTACAGGGTGTGTATACACAGTGCGCGCGCGTATATATACATACGTGCAAGTAGAGAGAGGGTGAATTCAGAAATCATCAATAATAGCCCGAGCGCGCCCGCTCATCTTCGCGTATACTACCTGCACACAGCGCGTTCTCGAAAGAAGAAGAATAATAATAATAAAAAAAACAAAGAATAATAAACCCCCTTTGTACAGTACGTATAATATATAGGGACAGTGAGAAAGAGAGCGGAGAGAGAGAGACGACGACGGGGCTTTCACGGAAATCAATATTGATTATTATTGGCCGCCGCACCGCCGCCGCCGCCACCGAGAGAGCGGAGAGAGAGAGATAGAGTAGTATAGCCTCCTTCCGACGCGGCGGCCCGCGAAATCTCGACGGATATCTCTCCGCAGTGTCTGTGGAATATAGTGTGTGTGTGTGTATGTGGGTGGGTGTGTGTTTTGACAAAAGTTTTAGTTTTTTCTCTCGCGGACCTGGAGCCTAATACATATACGAGGAAGGATTGTAAGTTACAGCGTTATATATATATATCTATGTATATGTGTGTAGGGGGTGGTTTTGAGAGCTGGGGGATGGAAGGTCGATATAGGCTGAATCACGCGTGCATCATCATACGGATGAATTCGATGTTGTGGTGGACGTAGGGTGGGAGGATTCGTTTGTTTAAAACAATGAAAGGGGGACACAGGCGCGTGAAGGGTGTGGGTGTATGTATAGTGGACATAGGGGGCTCGGTGCGAGGTTATGTGTGTCGTGACATACATTCGGGATAAGTTATAGGCGAAAACTAGCCGCGGTGGTGGATAGAAATTTCTTCTTTTTTTGTGTCGTTGTAAGGGGCTTGAGGGCAACGGGGTAACGAGAGCACGCGTATAACTTATATACATATTATACAGTGCAGAGTTGTATTGTTGGGGTTAATAAGTGCTGGGATTGATCAAGTGTATGGGGGTTGTTATAAGGATCATCGATCGGAGGAGGGCTGGAAATATAAGTTGAAACTGGGTTTTTTTTAGGGCGATTGTTTTTCGCTAGGGAATCACAGTTGTTCAAGAATGGGGGAATAAATCTGGAGATTCCACGAAAGATGAATTGAGAGTGGACGATGGGTTGCGGGGGTGGATTGAGAGCGCCTTCGGGTTGTCTTACGTAGGCCGTGTGGAGATGTTGTGGAGTTGGTTGAAGAAATGTGGATAATATTGTACTTGTTAAGTGGACGTGAAACTTGATGTTTCTCAAGTTTAATTTGCAGGTCTATAGGAGGTCTGAAATTGAATTTAACGCGGGTAATACAGCATATCGGATATACACGCTGTAAACACCGAAAGACGTATTTATCAATTAAAATTTTTTATAAGAGTACGTGTTTCTATATTCCAGTGAAACTCGTTTTCGCCTAGTTCGCGTCCACCCAAAGTAATTTTTTGTTCGCTTGTACAAGCGCTTCTCCGAAACTCTGTTCGAACGGATAATACCAACAACGAAATGTCTTTGCGTTTGTTTATCGCGATGAAAACTTAATTAAAAACAAGTAAACGACGATAAAACAGATTCCTACTCCAATCTTCGCGAAATAAATTAACTTTAATCGTGAAAAACATGATTTATTGAAGATCTGAAGAATTTTATCAATGAGAATTTGTAGGAATGATCAAGGATATGTTATTTTGTAAATCAAAGCAAAAAGCATAATGGAGTAACTAGGATACTAGGCGTCTTACGGGTCACGGATTCTGTTACAACTTTGAGGGATGTTTTCTGATATCTAGTTTTAGAAATAGAACGTTATCCATTCTTTTCCTGGCTCGATTTTTCAAAGCTTTCAGGCTATTTTAGTTTTGGTTTTAGGTTTTCTTTTATAAATGCCGTATATAACTGCGACTTCGTAATAACAAATCGTAAAGAAGTTTTATTGGATTCTACATTAAATTATTGGCTAAATTAAAGTTGATTCGTTGCAAAATGATACTTAATTTCTTCTTATACGTTTTTAATGAGATGTTTATTTTGCCCACAAAAATAATGTAATACATTCACGAAATTTAATGTTTAATTAATAAAATTGTCTCGGAGACATTATTAATGAAAGTTTTAGGTATTGTTCTTGCCATAAATTCTATTGGGATTGTTATATCTGCAATGTATATTCTTCATTATTTTTACCAGCTGATTGGAAATAATTGATTCCATGTTCCAGGTGTAACAAACATAAAAAGTTGCTACGATATCCCTTAATACTGTACAATGTACAACTAACATAAAAACAAAATATCAAATATATTTACTTTTATTATTATGAAAATTCAGATGAAATTTCGTTCATATAATTCGTTGCCGTTCGATATTTACATTTTAAATGAATAAAAAGTGTAGCAACCGTTCAATGTTTATATTTAAAAAGGATAAAAAAAACGCCAAACGCAATTATATATACTTTTATATTTATCTTCCATGGATTCAACTCGTAGCAATGAAATAAATAAATTGATAAAAAATATCGCGAGCTACTGCGTAAAGTAAAAAAAGAGTTGATCAATTTTTTTGCCTCCGCTATAGATAGAATTCAACTTTATATTGGATTGATAATTAAGTTTATATACTAAGAACGAACATTTCCGTAAAATTTGATTAACGTATTTAAAATGGCTTACGAAGCACGGTCGAGATGTTATATACCGCGCCTGCACTTATAATCATAAAATAAATTTATTTCGTCTCCAATGCTTTTTATCAAAATTTATTACTTATGAAAAATTCATACAAATATATGTTTACGTAATTTAACCATCGAATAAAAATAAATATTTCAGAAAATATATAACTCACGTTCTTCCGCAAGGATAAATAAACCAGTGAAATAGCTAAATGAAATTGGATTAAATAAGCTTAAATAAAAAAGTTTTATATATACCGTTACGATATAGGTATCCATGCTGTTACGCATATCCTGACGAATTCATTTGACGTTTTTTTTTGCAGTACAAATTACGACATTGTATTTGAAAAATTCTCATTTTACTAAATGCCGTTGATTGAATAAGACGTTTGAAACTTTTATGTAATAAGTCGCTATTAATAACTCTTTCAGCCGTTTCTGATGAAAAGTAAACCCCACGATGAAGCGGTTGCTTTATCATTGCGTAACTACTTATTCAATTAATTTGCTGTCTCAATTAAGGGGCTGTCGAAACATATACGAAATTACGTACCGACATTCACGTATTTTTTCGTTACGATTAGTCATTTTTCAACTATCACTAATTTTTTTAATCATTCACTTTTCTTTCACTCTTTTTACATAATTTATAATTTATAAATTTTTAACTTAAAACAAAATTTAAACAACGTAAAAACAGGTTTGGAAATCTGTAATTGGATCCAATGTTTCGTTAATCTTATATACGATCATATATTTATCACTGATTTCTTTCATTTTAGTGATAAATATATATATATATGTACGGGACATCATTTCGAGATCTAGGAATTCTCTTGTCATGGTGGAAAATACCATCTTGCAAAGTATCGTACGTTAGAAACTCATATCAAAAATGTTTTCTTATTCTCGTACCTAGAAAAGATTATCATATGGCCTCGCCCATCTCAGAGGTTCTCAACTATGCATGATTCTTCCTGGTAGATGATCATTATAATCATCTTAAGCAATTCGATTACTTTGCACATTTAAAGACATTGTAAAGCTTAATAATTTCCTCTTAGCTTTAATAACGGTAGCTTGAGAACGCTACCTAGAATTCCTAGCGCCCTTTACATTATTTGAGGTTATGTATACATTGCTGTTTTTAAATCTCCCTGTAAACAACGATCTTATCATGCTTCGATCATTGTTTTTACTAATAGATAATTAACTTATTAAATATTATCGTAAAAATAGCGATTTTCGTCAAACATGTTGGGCCAATTAATAATCACAAATAATAACCAAACTTCTTATACACTTAACAGAATAATAGAACGTATCATATTCACCTTATTTTTCGAATTAAATGTTTCAGGATGCCTCGATGAGCTTCCTATCGTCACTGCATCAACAGGCAGAACCTTTATAAAAGGGCATTTCACTAAAGCTCCAACCATTTCGTCGACCGAGTACGAAAGATGTCGCAGATAATAGTCGACTTGGATACAAATCACGTATCGGTAAAAACGGCGATTTGCACGGCTATTGCGAGGTCAATATGCGTACCCAAGGCAAAAGCAAGAGTCAAGTTGTGAGTTAGAAGAATTGTGTAATATACATATATTAATTAAATGAAGTCGTCGCTTTAGATATTTATTATTGAATCGTTGAGACAAAGCTAAATCGGAAGCAACAACGATGCAGCAGAACAAACAGAATCCTATAGGGTCCACCAATCAAGATAGTTATCAGTATGTTGGACCTTATAGGTTAGAAAAGACCTTAGGCAAAGGTCAAACTGGTGAGTTTCCTAGTGACTTTTTCTTTATTACTGTTACTTTGCAAAGTGTAAATAATGCTTTCTCTGGAAATTAATGTCAAATAAATGTTAGTTGAATCCCGCTAAAATTGATTTGAAATCCACGAGACATTTCTGGTGGAAATTCCAATTGATATTGTTAACAAGGGTAGAAGTTACCAACAAAGAATATTGACTCATGACTTTGTTTTTCTCTTCAATTTATAATCAGCAAACTACCACTCAAGTGCACTGCCCTAGTTCTTGATTGCAGCCATTATGCGCGTCTCGAATTATTTGTTTCCACAAACCGTTATTTTCTTGATGTCCTATTACAAAAAAAAAATTCTTTGGAAAAAGAAAATATTGATGATTTTTTTAAATTTTCTGTAAAGTGTAAATTTAATAAAAATTATTTTATAAGATTTAAAATTAATCAAGAATCGGCAAATCAATTAATAATGACAAAAGAACGAAATTTCATTAAAAATGTGATTTTTTTAAGTTTAAACGTGCTTTTTCAATGGCTCATGTTGGCTATATAATACATTCTTTGAAAATGATATATGACATTCATTCATAAAGAATATATTATAATAGACTGCTGTAAAATTTGAAATATTCTTTTGATTTATTGTTATGCGTATAGCTCGGTATAGCTAACACCAAAGCCATAAACCCATGTTAAAAATCGTTGATGTAGTGTTTCTCATAAAAATGCTACTTTTCGTCTATGGGAAATCAATATTCTAAAAATGCAATAGAATAGTAACAAATTGAAACACGTATACTAAATTTTCGTTTTTACAATGACTATAATAACAAATCGTAATATATTTTTAGGTTTAGTCAAATTGGGCGTCCATTGTGTTTCGGGCAAAAAAGTTGCCATTAAAATTATTAATCGTGAAAAATTATCAGAATCTGTATTAATAAAAGTAGAACGAGAAATCGCTATCATGAAGCTTATAGACCATCCTCATGTTCTAGGCCTATCGGATGTATATGAAAATAAAAAATATTTGTAAGTTAAATGTTTAAGCATTATTCAATGCTACCTTTAATAGCTTTTGTAACGTTGCTATTGAGATTTGATATCAATAATTACCATTATTTAATATCTAACAATTATTGTTCACTGAATAAAATTTTTTTTTTCTTCGTAAGCAAAATAAATTGATTCTCAAAATATCGTTTTCTATAAACGTGCCTTTTAGTTTTTGTAGACTTTTAATCAAATTTGTTTTCTTTGGTAAAGGATATAAGTGTAAAGAGTAAATTGAAAATCATGTTTTCGTATAAAATCTCAACAGTTAAACGTTATCGAAATTCAAGAAGCAATAAATATCATCCGTAATTTTCTTGAAAGACTATTACCTGTGTTATTCTTTTTTTAGGTACCTGGTCCTAGAACATGTTTCAGGAGGTGAATTATTTGATTATTTAGTGAAGAAAGGAAGACTAACACCCAAAGAAGCACGGCGATTTTTTCGACAAATTATTTCTGCGCTAGATTTTTGCCATAGTCACAGCATATGGTAAGAAAAATTCTCAATCCACTCATATCGCTTCAGCACAACTCGACAATAAAAATTTACAAGATTAACTCCCACTTTTCGCAATTTTTCAGCCATCGCGACCTAAAACCCGAAAATTTATTACTCGACGAAAAGAATAATATTAAAATTGCCGATTTCGGAATGGCTTCTCTGCAGCCGGCGGGTTCCATGTTGGAAACGAGTTGTGGCTCGCCACATTATGCCTGTCCTGAAGTAATAAGGGTACGTACTTTGCATTATTATGCCTTCATCTTACTTGCGACAATTTATATGTTTATGCACCTTGATCATGATCGTAAAAAAAAATTATTCTCGAAATTTGAATATCTTGGCCCTCGCTTTTGTAAACAGAAATTCGCGCTTGGAGCGATCTTTGAAAAAGAAAATCTCGTTACTACATTTTAACTCAAATATTTTGCTGCTTAAATCATTTCTAATCGGTAAATGATTAAATAAAGGACAAAAATTTATTTATACATTCAGCTTTACATATCTCAGTATAGGTATAGAAATATTTCCTAATTTATTTAGGAGTAGAATTATTTAAACTTTTGCGAATTTCTTAGTGTATAAGCGCAAGGTGATAATAAGTAGAAGAAATATTTTCATACAAAGAGGTTAGAATCCTAGTGGAAAAAAAATTAATGGTGATAACAGTTGATATCTGCAGATATCAGGAGAAACCGAAGAAAACTAAAGAAAACAGAAATTAACTGCAGAAAAATGTCGGAATTGAGACAAAGACATGAGTTATCTTCAGTTTTTATCAGTTTTCTTCAGTTATATCAACAGTTATGTTTTCTGAAAAGCAAGTGACTTTAAGAAGTGAAGAAATAAGTAAAAAACTGAAAGTAACTGTTTTAATCTGAATAAAACTGAAGACAACAGTTATAAACGGATGAAAACTGTTTATAAATGATAAAAAAAAA
>UXGD01007180.1:0-11366 GCA_900474315.1 Torymus auratus | reverse complement strand
CTTTTTAAATGATTCACTGTTAAAAATGATGAATTTTAAGAATAATGTAACTAAACGAAATAGAATATACAAATACACTGCGTTTAATACAAAAACAATAAAATTTCGGCAAAAGTATAAATAAATGCCAAATTTTAAATTTGATTTTTCCCGCCATGCATGTGCCGTCGACCAGAGTCTAGTTCGTGCGCCGCCGCTGGGCGGCGGACCCTCTCTCTGTGGCCTCACGTACCTAAGTAAGCCGGCTCGAGGGGATATAGAGGGAGATTATAAAACTAATAAGCAATTCTCCCCTTTTTCATGATAATTTTCTCTTTCTCCCTATTTCGTCAACAATAGTGAGTTGCATCCCTGTTATTACGATTATTTCGATAAATTATTACGAAAATGTTAAGTTTTCTCAAGACAAGAAAAGGTTCTTGATATTCTTGACACCAAATCTTGATCGTGTATCGATTATTGTCTTGCATATTGAGACAAGGCAATACAAGATCAAGATTAATCTTGCTATATCGTGCAGCCCTTAGTTGATTTCTTAACACCATTCCAATATATTTAATATAGCTGTTCAGTTTCAAAGTATTCATATTTATATATTTATTTTATAATAACTATAACTCTAGTTGTAGTTACAGGCCGAATAATAAATCGCATGAAAAAAGAACCGAAGACGCTACAATTCAAACGCTGTTATTTTGAACAAACAAGAAAAATTAAAAATTTCCTTCTCTCTTTACACAACCGCAAGCAATTTCGTTCACCAGTAGATCCAACCCTTAAATAATTCCCTGAAAAATTATAAAAATTACCCTCTGCGCGCATATCCCGCCAGTCAATCGTACCGGCGCTCGCGCACTACCCATGAAAGATTCACGCCGGCCTGAAAAATACATGCGCCCCGCGGCGCCGCGCCTGAATGCAACACACGCGGCACGTTTTTTGTTGTGGCGCTACTCCCGTCGTCTTTCCGCATCGGGTTAAGAACTGGCGGTGGTGGGTGGAACCGGGGTGGTCGTAATCATCTCAGCTCCGCGCTCAAGCAAGCAAGCAACAAAGCAGGGAGGTGGGGAGAAATTGAGGGAATGAGGTTATTTGGCGCGTTTGTTTTGACGTTTGCTGCGACGTTTCGGAGGATTGAGTTATGTATAAGGATGAGGTAGAAATGTGCGATGTTGATTGTCAAGTGTGTATAGTTTAGAAAATTGTTTTATTTGAAAAAAAAAAATGTAATTTTTGTATAAAAAGATGGCACACTTATTTGTATGTTAAAAATAATTTCTTTCTTTTCTTTTTTAAATTGAAAGTAGGTCGAAACTGACTAACATTTTTACACTCTTTTTGTCTTTTGCAATTACAATAGTATGGCACACGCATTCAATCATCCAGTACTTCTAATCCCCACATAAAAACCTTCCCACGATCAATCATCACCATCCTCCGCCAGATTACCATACAGCATACACCAAAAGGACCTCAACCCACTTAACCTCGTCCTCTCATCAACATCATTCACGAAAAAAACCCAACGCTCGCGCGACAAAACAAAAAGCAAACCTCGCCGACAAAAAATTTCGCAACGCTCGCACAAAGTCGTCTCCTCTTCTCTTCTCCTCGCGCAATTGCTCGCCGCGAGAGAAAGATTACCATCGCACGACTCGGTCTCGTTTTCCTTGGCCGGTCGGCTCGTCTTCGCGCGCGATTGCTCCCGAAAAAGGCGGTCTCGTTAGGATGTGTCTACGCGGTTTCCTAACCGTCGGCCGTTGGGCAATGCCGCGCGCTAAACACTTAATTTTCGATTTACGCGCGGCTGTACAGCTGCCGTGTATTGAATAGGCGTGGGCTGAGATGAGAGAGAGAGATGAGTTTTGAAGGAGAGGCCGTGAGCTTTTGTGAGTCGCTGGTGGCGTTTGGAGCGAAAAATTATCCGTGTCGAGGTAGGATTATGTGGTTCATTCGAGACAGATATTCGTTCGAAGGTACGTTTTTTTGAATTATCGTTTTTTGTTACTGTGGGAGTAATAGTAAGCTGGATTTAAGGTGTGGTTTTTTTGTAGGAGGGAAAAATTGTAATGATATGGAACTAGTGTGTCATTAATCAAATGAGTAATTAGATTTGGGCCTTGACTGGAGGTCCATCTAAAATATTATAAACCGTTTAATTCAAGGAAATGAATCGACCTTAGAATTTGGAACATTGACGTAAAAAATTAATATTTTCGATTAGAGAACATTAGATTGAATTCGGAAGGATATTCTTAATGGTATTATAAATAGTTCGAGGATTACATGCAATTAAAACATACATATTTCGTTCGTTTTTGTATTTGTTTCTTATTTATTAATGATCAACTTCCTATTAGAATGCACCGATGACGGCCAAGAAATAATTTTAACATAGAAACCTTCGACAACATTAACCATCACTAAACGATTCCTTTAATTAATACGTTCTCCATCACCCAACACAGACTATTTTTCAAATCACTCAATCAAAAAAAAACGAAACTTCACCTCCGGCAACGTCATACATAATTGACTCTGTTTGTGCCATTTCGGGACCGAACAATTTCGCCGCAACCGCCACCTTTTATTGCGTTCCTCCGGTACACGAACTTCGGCCCCCCATTAGACTCGCGCGTTTTCATAAACTGGAAAAATTCGCAGCAATTTCGTCGCGGTGCATGGACGACGAAAAACACGCGTACGCTGTTCCTCTGCTCATATTTTTTTCACCTTGTCGTCGTCGTCCGGTTCTAATTTACGGCGCATTTTAATGAAATTGACTTAAGGGTAAAAACGTCGGGAAAAAGAGGACGCGGTCGACATGGACACACAACTCGACCCCGTCAAATATTAAAATATGAGAGAATTTTAAGCGGAGTGTATTGCTGTATAATAAAGTTTCGCAAGGTTGACGACAGTTTGCCATTTAAATATTACGTGCCTCGATCTCCAAACGCCCACATTAGCGAACCATCGACTCTTCGCTAACAACCCCGGCATTCCTAACCAACCAGACCAATCAGAAGACGCAGCAACTCTAGTAGTAACTTTCTCAAAAAATCTCGGCTGATCACTACCAGTCGTACCGGTCAGTTGGCTCTCCGCACGCTAACGAGCGTCAGAGTACATCTTCTCCGCCCAAAGAACTTTCGCTGCGTTGCCAATTATTGTGCGCACTCTCTCTGTGTTTGCCGATATGCGCCCGGGCTAATAATACGATTGTTTGCGCGGCCCATGCTCTTCATTATTGACGTATTAGCGGCCGCGCAGCCGCGTGTATTGTTTATGGGAGAGGAGAAGAGGGGTAGAATGAATTCGACGATTATTGCAGACGTGTATTTTTTTATGTATATGCGTGCGGAGGAAAAGGCGAGGTTTCGGTTGATTGGAGGCGGCGGGGGTCGATTAAGGGTCTCGGAGGATTTTTTTTTTTGTAGCCAGTGCTGATTTTAATTGGGAAGGTTCGGCCTGCAGTCTCTGAGGTTGATTTTTTTTTTCGCTTTCGCGTATATTACTGCAGGTAATTGTGGGTAGTGGGCGATGGCTAATTAATTGGCCGATCGTGGTAGGGTGGGAGAGGTAGGAAAAGATAGGTAGGTGATTTCTTTTAAACTATTTTACTTTGTTCTGATGTTGAAATTGATTCTATTATTACTTTTCTAATGAATTGATATAGTTTTGATAATAATCGGTAGACAACAGTTACATTAATAGTTGCAAATAAATACTATGGATTATAGTAATAATTTCTATGTGTTTAGTAATTTTTAAGCATAAAACAGTAATTATTTTGATATTGCAAGTATGTACCAACATTACTATGTGTTTAGTAATATTTATTAGATCATTTTTCTCAATGTCGATAAAAAAAGGTTTTTTCCATTAGTTTTCCATTTATTATACGAAAAAAAAATAGTTAATGATGCCCAAGTTAGTTTTTAAAAATTTGCTACGTCTAATTTATATTCATATCGTTGCTAAATAATAGGGAACAGGTGTTTTATCACTACCGGTCAATTAATGGGTCTGAAGTTTGCAACGAAACAATTTTTTACAATCAATTATAGTTTTTAAATAACAAACTGTCGTAATTCTCATGAAAATACGATTCCATCCTACAATGACTATCGAATTTTCTCCGTGATACGCACTGATCTTAGACTACACGATTCCACCCATCACATTACAATTTCACCATAACATTAAACATTTCAACACCCATCCCTGACAAAATATCACATCAGCCATAGGTCCTCCTTATACTACACCCCCGACAATTACCACACGTACAGGCCCCCCTGGGTGACACGCATAAGTACCAGCCATCAAACCACCCCCAATTTTCCCATTCCCCCGGAATATATATCCGCGAGCCATCAAAATTTTCAATTAACCCGAACTCTTCCCCCACCCCACCCCTAAAAATCCCACCTACCATCCCCCACCCCTGTAAACAAAAGGGAGTGAGAGAGAGAGCATCCGCAGCGACCCGGGCAGAGCAACGCAGCAGCAGCAGCAGCGAAATAACACCCAGCGCAGGCGGCCGGGGTTATACGCGAGCGCGCGCGCGCACGTATCCTCCTCCCACCCCCGGGGCTCGCGCAGGGGCGCGGCTGCGAAGACATTGGCTGTCGGCTCGTTCGCGAGTTTAATGCCTCTGCGCGTGCGAGATTACCAGCGAGAGAGCGGAGAGAGTTTTTTACGGGCGTGGGGGTGGGAGGAGGAGGAGGAGGGTTTATATCTTTCTCTTTTTTAAAGTGCCGTGTGCAGTTGACGGACAGTACCAGCGAGGGCGGGGAGCGAGAAGTTTTTTAATTATTTAATTAGCGAATTAAGAATCAAGGGAGAGAGAGAGAGGCCGGTGGTATAATTTGCCCCCCGGCCGATGAGGGTCTATCTTTAGGGAGAGGGATGTAAAAGAGGTGAAGCTGCGTAATGAATAGCCCCGGTGTTCTAGCGAGGAAAAATTTGAGAGGTCGCCGTTGTACATTTCCGACGATGTTTCGCAGGCGTCTTACGGCTAAAGAGAACACGTTAATGCCGCTTTGTCGTGTGCCTCGTGGGGAAGATATACAGCAAGGCCATGTGTTTCTTTCTCGTTTCGTTTACGGGTGTCCTTAAAGTTGAGGAATTTGAAGAGTTGCTGGTTGTACTCAGCGACGATGGGGATCCTTATGCAGAGTTAATCAAAATTTTTACTGTATTTTTACGGGGAATGGGAAAGTAGAAGGGTGTTGGCTTACGGTTGTCGGAATTTAGTCAAAGATTTAGGTGGAAAAAAAAAATTGGAAGAATTAGGGTGTCGACGATTTAGTGTTAATTGATTTATTGATTTATTATTATTAAACGGATCAAAGTCCCTTAATACAAAATTATATTAGAAATAAAGTGGTGGCAAGTACAAGAAGAATAAATAATTGTATAACAATAACCTAACCCAACGCTGAACATAACACGAGAAAAAATAATTGGTTGCGGTAACCAACTCCTGGTTAAATATGGCCTAATCAATCTTACATAGTTGTGACAACTATTTTGTTGGTTAATCACAACTATTTACTTCGTTATACAACTGTGTGATTTTGATAGGAATATTTTTAACCAAGCAGATGGTTACCGTAACCAATCGCTTTAATCGCAATTACAATATCGCCTTAATCTATTAACGATTAAATAAAAACCAAAGTTGGCCCTGCTAGTGTCCTCAATCGGAGTTCTGTGGTTACGGAGACTGTTGCTTACATATGTCTCATTTCAAATAAATAATTTCATAAAAAACTATGAATCATCTTATAAACAAGATAATCGTGATAGTGATAAATTGATATGATGGAACGGATGTTATAATTTGTAATATATTCAAAAGAACAGTGCTACTTTTGAATAGTAAAAACGTAACAATTCCATAATTATACACGATTCGCAACGATAATTCATAAAACCAATTAAATAACATTCAACTATCCTCACCGCAAAACTGCTCTCACAATATTCTCAACCAACGCAAAAGACACACGAATCCTCGCTCGCTCCCCTTTGCAATGAACCACCACGCGCGCGAAGATTACCCAACCGTACCGAAATTACTCCTTAATTCCCCAATTCTCCGCTAAAAATATATATATTCATGCGCACTCTTACTCGTGCGCCATCCTCTCCTCGCAATTGCATTTTGTAATCGCGTTTGCGCGCCTTCGAAACATCCATCTCTCTTCCTTTTGACGACGGCCCTTCTCTAGCCGCAAAAACGAGCTCGCGCGCGCGCGCTGTCTCTAATTATAATCCGCGTTAGCAGAGAGAAAGAGAGAGAGACAGGCGAAATCCCGCGCGCGTTTACGCGTTTCGTTTGCCCGGGACAATGAGCATTAGAGAGAGAGAAGTCTGGGAAGAGGGAATGACGAAGAGTGGGAGAGATAGTTGCGCAGCGGGTCACAGAGTCAAGTGCGGGTTTGATGCGTGCATATAATGTAATTCTTTTATATTTTATGGCGATTTTGTGTATTGTTTTACTGGCGGCGATGGTAGCTTTGACGTCGACGGGTTACTCAAGATTGTGCGAAAAATAAAAGACAATTGCATGTTTTGTATAGGTTATGTGTGTGTATGTCCGTGCGACTGCACATTTTATAAAGTTCTTCGGTATTTAAGAAAAATATTAAAGAAATTCATGAAAATATTATTCCAAATGTATTTAGTGATTAAAACTAGAAGAAAACTAAATTCCTCATCTTTAAATCACGACTTCACCCTATGAACCAAAGAAATTCCAAAAATTCCTTTCGTTTCATCAAAACCACTCAGCAACAAGCTATCAAAGAACCTCACCAATTACTTTCAACCGCGTCTCTCGCAACTAAATAACTCCCTCTAGTTAGTACCCAATTCAAAACTTCCAACTCCTCGAACCTCAATAACAACAACAACAATAATAATAATAATAATACTAACAATACCGCTCGCGAATCACATTAGCAGACTACCGAAACGTCTTACACATTCATCGTCGCGCTCGCAAAGACGGGGGCGGCATGCGCGGAAGTTGTAAGATTTGAATTCGCCGCTCGCGCTCCTTAGCAAAGTATATAATGTCCTTTGTAAGAACGCCGCTGGCGGCATACCGTTGAGAGACTTCGCCTTCCTCTCTCTCTGTGTATATACACTTGCGCGTGTGCGCGTCTGCTGCCGCGGAATCGACGGCTTAATTAGTTTATTAAACTTGATTAACAACTTTATTAAATTAGCTGTCAATAACACCGGGCGGGAACTTAGATTAAGTTTCACGAGGCTCGGCGCCTTAGAGAGACGGAACACGCATAGCGCTGCTCTATACTCGCTCACGCACTCTTTTGAGTGCGTGTGTATGCGTGTGGGGGGATGTTTGGAGTTGCGGATTATGCTTTGAATTACATTTTTCAGTGGGTCGTTGGAAGCGCGAGAATGAGGAACATGGAGGTGAGGAGCGAAGACGGGGGTGTGAGGTAGACGAACGGAGAACGAGGCGAATTGTGAGTTAGCGTAATCTTGTTTATACGCAGAGTGCAACAGTTATCTCTTATGTTTCTACACTGAGAAATTATTAATAATTTTGTAAAAACTACTGACTTTCTAGTAAAGCCACCGTTAACTGTAAAAACCCAAAAAATTGCCATACGTTATAAGAAATTTTGCTAGAAATATAGGAAAATTTACTGTAAAGTAAATGGTTTTTACAGTCTACGTACAGGTAATGTTACCAGATTTTTCCAAAACTTTTCTCGTATAAATCTGTTTGAACCAAATAAGCGGACTAAAATGTCTCTATTGTCACGTACGCCTCTAATCCCACGTGAGACTATCATCACTAACCTAAAATCAGTAGCGTATAAAGAAACCAAACTCAACAAATGTATTAAAAAGTGCAAACAAATTTTGTTCCATATCTGACACATTTATAATAACACCATACAAAACCATCACATACGTAACTCGCCTATGGAAAACCTTTGCCCCCACACCTAAAAATAAATCGCAACCGCGACCTCCACAAACAAAAAGAATAAAGAAACTGACGAACCTCACTCCCCCTCTTTCTCGCATAACTCATCGTCGCAGCAGCAGCAGCAGCAACGACACATTTCGCGGAAATCACTCGTAAGAGTTCCGCGGCGATAATAAAAGCGAGCCTCGCACACACACGTATACATACATAGCTAGCTCTCTTTCGTAACGGTTAATAGCCCGGCGAAAAAAAGCGCCTGAATTCTGCGCGCTCGCGCCGCCATTGTGTTCCTTCGTCGCGGGGAGACGAGAGAGTGAGAGGTGTAGAATCAGCTCCCGTGATACGTGGGGCCGTGATTTATGAGGTAAAGGCGCGCGCGAGACTCGTGGAAAAAAGCTTTGGGTGATGGTTTGCGCTGTGTGCGGTTGTGGCGAAGGTCTCTATTTTTTCTTTCTTTTAGGTGGTCGGGTTGATGCAAGGTTTTCTAAATCTGAACGCGGGTTGCTTAATTCAATTTTCAGAGAAGTAGATGATAAAATTGTGCAGGGGAAGTGGTGTGTGTATATAGGGAACGTTATAGTTACGTGGTTAGAGGAAAACTCTCTGGGAACCGAATGTTTATAATTTTTATTCTTTTTTACATAATAATAATCAATAATATAGCAACGGTACGCCTCTCGATCTTACCGAGTAATAGTTCGTGGCGTTCATCTTACGTGAATAATATTTTATGGGGCACTTTTACGTTTTCTGCTACCGGACAAATATTAAATGAATACACATCGAGTCGGTGTATTAAAAACACTGTACTTTCGAACAGCGTTCGAATTTATATAGGCATCACGATGAGAACGAAACGATGATAAAATATTTCTCTCATCCAATCGCAGTTAATTACCGTCGAAAACTTGGCAATAATGAAAATGAACGGTTGCCCTAATGATCAGGTAAAATTAACTTCAACAACATCTGTAATTATGTTATAATACCCATAAGCAAATATATAATCGGTAAAATCCTTTTGCATTACCACTCGACGTCGTTTTATCGCATTTCATCTTTTATGAAGCTCACCTTTACAGAATGTTAATAATAATATTGCGCAATCAAAATACGCATACGTCACTGCGCCCCGCGGCAAAACCAGAAAAGATACATTAAATTTAGCGCGTACGCGCGCCGCGGAGAACATTTTCGTTCATAAATATCGCTGTCAATTTTCAAACGGTGGAATTATCAATGCGAAATATATTATATTTGAATTTCTTTATGAATTTTCAGGCATTACGAGACATGCCTTGAATATAATATTAACTGCCCCAGTGACGAATTACTTGATAAATCTTTTACCTGGTTATTCTCGCACATTCCACGCATTGTTTTAATATTTGTATTTAAAATTTAATAATACCTTTTTATTAATGGCTCGCGGCTAGGGATTGAAATTAACGTAATCTTTTTTAATCCCGAATCCTCGATGGCATTTGTTAATTATATTTTTATAAATTATTTAAAAAGTTAAATTCGAACGCGGTTTTGAAGGATTATAAACGCACGCATTTTCTCTAATAATTTTAAAATGCATTCATATACAGCTTTCCCGTAGTTATTTCACGTTGCGCGTTATTTTATTATGTCATTTCTTTTTAAAACGTCACAGAGGAAATTTCAAAATGATATGTTTATTTCGTTTGACTTTCGAAAAATAAAAGCAGTCCCAGAGACTAAAACATTACTCATTTTTTTGTATAAAAGTACTACACACGTAAATGGATATTTAACATGCTTTCAGTATTCGTTAATTTAGTATAAAAGCCTCATACATATTAATAAAGAAATACAAATTTTGCGAATTGACGAAAATATGCAAATTCCTTGGAAAAAGTATCGTAAATTCGCGTGTGAGCTATTAAATTTGAGATTATTTAATGGTCTTAATTATTTCTTTTTTTCTTACCTAAATTATGTAAAGTTTTTTTTTAAGTTTACGACATAATGTTTTGAAATAATTTATCCTTTCGTAAATTAATACGAACATTTCATTTATAAAAATGTCTCAACTATCGCACCTCTTTGCTACTACTTTAACTATTAAAAAGGATGTTTATTCAAAGTGTAATTTTTTCTGTAAATTACAAAAATTCATGAATCTTTTACTTCTTCAAAACATTCCCGCCCATTCGCATCCAGTCAATCGGAAAAAATCAACCTTCCCAACGCCACTGAAACCACTAAACAACTGCTTCTTTCTGCATGGAACTCGCCGTCCCCGGTATTTTTGTTTCAGTCCATTTTAAACGATTCACTGTTAAAAATGTCTTAAAATTTTTAAGTTTAAAATTTACTAAATTTTAACAATAATGTAACTGAAAATAATTTAATATACAAATACATTAGGTCTAATATGTAAACAATTAAATTTCGGCACAGGCATAAATAAAAGCCAAATTTGAAATTCGATTTTTCCCGTTATATATGTGCCGCCGGTCAGAGTCCATTGCGCGGGCCGCCGCCAGGTGGCGCATCCCCTCCCTGTGGCCTCACGTACCTAAGTAAGTCGGCCCGAGGGGATATAGGAGCGTGTCGTCTACCACCCGCCCAACCTTTATTACTCGAACATATTACGATTCGAAAATGTTGAGTTATTTTCAAGACAAGACATTCTTGATACTACAATCTTGATATTGTATCGAAAACTGTATACATATTGTATCGATTATTGTCTTGAATTTTGAGGCAAGACAATACAATGTCAAGATTAATCTTGCTATATCGTGCAGCCCTATTTCAGACTGCAATTCAACAAGATATATATATAAGGATTGATATGACCGCCTCCAAAAATTGGCTGGGAACTTTTGATGTTGTTTCGCTCTTTTCCAAGTTTCTGTGCGAACTACAATCCATGTCATCTTTTTCCTCTGAACTAGACTGTCCTTACGTTTTTCTCCTGACACCTCCTTGACTTTGATTGCTTTCCATGCTGAATTTAGATGCCGTTATCCTAATGAAACTACTACAGTAATAGACGTTTTCTGTTTACATGTCGGCTTCCCGTACGATACCACTGTCCCAATATTGTCAGCAGTTGAAAAATAGCCTGCGATTATGCGACATTCACACACTCACGAGTAACACTATTATAGTCCAGAGGATAGACACTTTTAGGCAGGGTCGGATTTACCTTATGGGGGGTAAAAGAATTATCCGTAACTACTTCTGACTACAGATATCCAAACTCCGAGACAAAAAAAAATTATTTTCGTTTTTTCCATATTTTTCTTTTTTATTTTTTAAATATTTAATATTATCTAATCAACTATAAAATTGAACTTGCACAACTTCAAAATGAACTTCATATAACTGCCAAAGATAAACTTGATAT
>UXGD01007179.1:0-11366 GCA_900474315.1 Torymus auratus | reverse complement strand
AAAAATAGTACATTTCGATACAAGTGTGCGAAGTGGGTCATTCTCGCACGGGTGTAGTTTGTCGCCCAAGCAAAGCGAGGGCGACAAAAACACCCGTGCAATGATGACCCTCTTCGCACACGTATATCGAACTCTATTTTTTTTAACGCAGTGTGTGAAACTTGCCTTTTTGCTTGTTTTGCGTGAAACAGCTACTTCACGCACGCAAAACAAGCACAAAAAGGCCAGTTTCGCTCACTCCGTTAAAAAAAAATATATAAAATTTGCTTACTCAACGAATTCAGAAATTTTATGAAATTTAAAAAGCTGTTTGTCACGCATTTTGTATAAATTTTCGTGATCAATATTAAATAACTTGGCGAAACCTTCGTTGACCCGTATATTTTTTCATTGATTCTTATTCCTGATGATTTCTAGAATTCATATACACTTTCTTACTGGCTGAAACATACAAAATAAAATCGAGCTATCACATAAGGCTATGTAGCATGTAACCTCAAAACTCGATTTTTATTAATGTCGTTATTTATTTATTAATGTCGATTTTTATTAATACTCACTCTTTTCTTCGTCACGTTACATTGAAATTTCGCACAGAGACTGGAATAATTGTTATTTATTACGTATTTCAATTTTACTTAAAAATATTGGTTTTGTTATTGCGAAAGACCCTTCTTAAGAGGACAAACTTGTATTATGCCATAAACTATAGTATAGTATTATACGATAATGTAGTGTACTTTCTGGAATAAAACGATACTAATTTTTTATTCCAATGCAAATTATTATCTTCACCAATTCTTCTGTCGTAAAAAAAGTGGTGAACAGAAAATGAAGCCAAAATAAGACGTTTATAATTGGCTAAGTCCGATAAAAATAAACTTGTGATAGGTTGACGCTGACGTGACTGATATGAGGATGTTGTGCTTAAGAATTGAGCTGGTTGACTAAAACTAAGCTGTGTATAAAACGACTTACGTCGTAGTCTTCTGTAGAGGCAATGTACCGTCATTTGTGACAGTGACTTTGTTTTGTGTATATTCTGTTTCATTGCTGTCAAATCCTCGAATAAAACAGTGATAACCCGAAAGATGATACACGATTATAAGAAAAGTCGGTGGGATTTTTAAATATTTAAACTTTGAATAAAAAAAAAAATGAATAAATAAGAACGCATTAAGAAGATATTCCGACATTTTTAGTTGAGAACGTAATAATAGAGAATATTTTAATTATTTAAAGTTTTTAACCTCAAAGTTTAATATTCTCAAATATTATTGCTGAGGTTAATATCCCAATCAGAAATTCACTCCGGCGTGTCTGAACTAATGTATAGGCCCTGTGCAGGGTGGCCTGAAGAATGGCTTCAGGTACTTCACAGGCGCGTCATATGGTTAGCTTCAGGGCCGGTACAGATCGCCTTAAATTGTGTTAACTGTTTTGTTCCAAGTGAAGTTAAATTAGGGAATATATGCGCAGGTAATGCATAGGTGATGTCTGTAGTACAATAAAATCTGATAATTGTATTAAAGATTAATTAGAAGTCCTGATAAATTGTATACAAATAACTTATACATTTTTTATCTATACTGCTAAACACTCTAATCAAATCAACTTTAAGTTAGTTAGGTATAATGAGTGATAAGACATTTCAAGATAAATGTCGGGCAGGTAGGTTATGTACCAGAACAAAAAGACAGTTCTTATAAAATTTTATTATCTTTTGAGTCTTTATAGTACTTTTATTTAATTAAATGGTAAAAAATTGATTACGAAATCGATAAATAAGGATCCGGTTCAGGCCCTGTTCAGGCCTGGTTTTATATAGAGGTCTACTTCAATTTACAACTTCAGGCAAACCTTTACAGGGCCTGCATTGTACCTTATTTAATGTTACAGGCTTTAGTGACATCGGACCAAAATAGAGGGCCTGACTGCTACCGCGTGACAAACCTATATAGGGTCAACATAGGCGCCTATTCAGGATCTAATCAATTTCGTCAGGCACCGATATAGGGTCTAGAATATGCCTGTGATTGATTTCTGATCGGGCTTAATATTATACGTAAATCAAAATATAAGACGTTAATTCTTTTCAATTAATAAATAATTGTTTGTAATTCTAAATTTATAATTTAAACGCCTAGCATATTCTTATTATTAGATATAAGAAGAAATTATTGGGAAATTATATAGGTTTCTTATATTAGCATCTTGTTTGTTGACAAATATTTAACCTTTGAATGAAATTCTTGGAAAGTCATTCTTTGCGGTAGGGGAAGGTGAGACGATATGGGCAGTGGGGCAATAAGGGGTTTGTCAATATTTAAAAATTGAGAAAATATTTATAGCTGCAAATTTTTTAGGTTATGACTGAAGTTGTAAAACATGTATTGGAAGTGGTAGAAACTGAAACAGTTGAGTATAGATAATTTAATAAATAAAGTATCTATACAGCCCTACTTGAAATTTTTGTTTAATATGGCCGACTGACTCCATTTGATTTACACAGGAAACCCATACCGCCTCACCTCCAAACTGCATGGGGTGATATGGGTTTTCAAGTGATCGTTTTCTTCAGATTAATACTGTTCAATATCTTTGCACTAATATTAATAATGAAGTGTACTTATTTGTAGATGGAGAATCACTGAATACTTTAAGCGTGTTACAGTTTTTCTCCGAGTTCAATTACTATTTTTAATAGCAAAAATACCCATATCGCCTCATCAAGTACCCATATCGCCTCAGCTTCCCCTACACTGTCCCCAACTCTATAAGTGCGTATCAAACGTATCTCATCCCAAATTAACTTATAAACTCACCATATAGGTACTCCGAGCTTCTAAAATAATTTCTCTCGTTCTCGCTTGTCATAATATCATCATACATTCTTGGCGCCTGGTTGCGCGGCACAATGCCGTCTTCTATTAACGCGCCGTTACCGTACGTCAAGCTATCGGAGGCGAGCGCCGAGTGCAGCCACGCGAGCGATCGATAATACAGATAACGCATCGGCCGGCCGTCTCCGATATGCATTACGTAGGTAATTATCGGAAGGTGGTCGGAATATATATACTCACGCACCCGTGCACATGCCTATAAATGCATATATATACGCACATCTCGTAATTCCTGGGGAAAATCTATATCCGCCACTATAGCTGCTACCGCATACATAGACAGCGTGTTGGGTACACACTCGCACGCGTACTTATATACCTGGGCGTATAGGCGAGAAGCAATATAATTCGTATTAATAATAACGAGCTCGAGTTCACACGGTTACGCGCCTGCGCGCTGAATCCCCGGCCCTCTCAGACTCGGACGTATTCGAGTACAAGCAATTGCGGCAACAGTGCCAGCTTTATACGGGCCACTGGCTCCTAGATTTTAATGCTTTTATAATTGTGTGCGCGCACTCTCGCAGTACGCAGACGCGCGTCGAGAGAGCTGTAAGTGCGTCGCACTCACGCGGCCACGCGCGCCACATATTACTTATAAGCTTGCGGGAGGTACAGCAGTGTTAATAAATAAAATGGAAGTTGAAAATTGCAGCTGGGGTGTGTGTGTGTGCGTCGACGCGACGAGATGCAGGTGGTGGGTGGGCAAATCGCTTGATGAATTCCGAGGATGGAATTGTTAAAGCGCGCTAATTATTACCGTAATATTCATTCGAGGGTAAAGTGCTGGAGGTTTTATACCTCGTTTCATTACCATTCTGGCGTAATTAAAAATTTCAACGGAAAAATTACGAGATTAAGCTATGTGGGCTTGAACATTTTTGCGTATAGTGAGAGGACGTGCGTGGAGCAAAACATTAGTCGTACTAATTCCGTAATAATTATATAAAAAATAATATTTGTTAATTTTATTTAATTGATGATAAAAATAGACCAAGTTAGTTACATTAGCATTTATTTTCACAAAAAGAATGACTTGCGGTAATATTCAACGGTATCACATTATTACATTGGTAGTAAGAAATCAAGAAGTAAGTTTTATCATCGCACAATATAAACTTTCAAAGTTCGTTAAAAAAGCATCGTTGCCGCTATTACAGGTATTCCAAAGTTTTCACATACGCGACTGTTGCTTTAAAAACGTGGCAAGGTAACACGAAAGCTGAATTTTCAGACACACGACAGGTCCCAAAATCGCGTGCTCAAAGCAAAAAAAAGCTGCGCGAGAGCAGAGAACCACATTCATCTTATGCACGTCTCATAAAACTACACGCTCGCGCAGAAGCCGGGAGACAAGAATAAAAGAAAAGCCCTTTAAAACTAAAAATCAGAAGCGAAAGCTCGCGTGGGCGATGCATAAAGTCAAAAGAGCAGGCCGTTATTTTTTTCCGGTTTCCCTCTCGTGTGTGCATCGCGCCGCCGCCGTCGTCGTCGTCGTCGCATCACGTCACACGGCAGACGACACACTCTCCCTTCCTCTCTCTCTCTCTCGCTCGCTCCCGAGTCATCGATGCGACGACGTTGCCGCCGCCGTCGTCTGGTGTGCTCGCTGCACTGCACACACGGCCGCGCATGCAGCGGCGGAGAGGGGGCGGCAAAAAAAGGGGTTGACGCTCGAGGCGCGCGCTTGCACCTTCCCCTCGACCTCGCGGCTGGCGCGCGCACTTGGTGTGTCGTCCGTCGCCAGTGGATGTCAATGACTCGGATGACTTGGCGAGCGCTTGCGCCAGAAACCGTCTGCTGCTGCCACCACGCAGTCGTCACTGCCGCCTGGAAAATCGATTCTCAGCCCGCTCTCTTTTCTCTCTCTCTCTCTCTCTCTCTCTCTCTCTCTCTCTCTCTCTTTTTCTCGTCTCGCGTGTACCTTCTCTCGTGCGGTGCAAGATGACGGCTTTTTTAGAGCTCCAGATAAAGCCGGCGCATGCACGGAGAAAGTGCACCAGAGCGAATTCGAGCCTTCGATTATCGGACGATTTATTGCGTGCGAGCGATGGAATTTTCGTGCCCATTCAACCCAGTTATAAGATTTGTCTGCGAATTTCCGATCGAATGGTCAACTGTACTTGATGTGACCGGCTGGTAAAAAAGTGCGAATGAAATCGTTAGTTTTTAATGAGTTATTTTACTTCGTTTGCGATGAGTTTTTCTAGTATATAACGATTTATTGCAATAATTCGCGAATATAAAAAGGTCTTTTATAATTAAGAAATGTGTCTTTATTTCATAGAAGAGAGTTATGATTCACATGATTTTCGGTTTGGTATATATTATGTGTATGTACATTAATAACAGGCATTTAAACAACGGCGATAATCTAATTACTATGCGTTTGTAAAATAAATTTAAAAGATAGGCTAAGGAAATCAATTAAAATAGAAATTTTTTTTCCTCACGAATTTTCATGGAGTGCTAAGAATATAAAGACTGTTAGTCCAAATGGTAGATTACTTACCTGTAACAAAAAGATAAATAACAATTAAATATATATTTTCTATATGTTAAAACTTATATGTTAGCATGTAACATTATTATGATATAAACTTCATTGCAACAAATATGCAGTTGAACGCTACCCAATATAAATATTTCTCAACGAAAGAGAAACAAGCATATCAGGAGGGAAGAAAATTCACGTCAACGCAGCACACCCGCTAATTACTAGGCGAACCATTGCTGTGATACATGTATAATTACAAACCGTTAATGCAACAAGCTCAAAGTACAACTTATTAATGCACCCACGCCAAACAAAAAGCGAACCGGGCCGTATAGCCCTATGAAATTTAATTTCGAGCTTCGCGCATGTTATTCGCGCCCTGTGCCCCAGAAAAAGAAAGGAAAAGGGGTACGATAAGAGCGGGCGAACCAGTAACATCGCAGATTGCATTCGCTAATCGCGATTAACAGTCCGAGAGCGAGCGAGCGCGCGCGGCGAGAATTAAACGGCAAAAAGTTCGGTATAATCGAGACTCGTGCAGCGGAGCGGCGCGACTTTTCCGTTAATTAATCCGGGAGAGAGAAAGAGAAAGATAGAGAGGGGTAGATGTGGGGTCGGGGCCAGATGTATATATGCATAGGCCCTTCCTTCTCTCGGCGTCATCGTCGGCGCTTGCGCGCGAGTTTGTATTATGAACAACTTTCATAATTAAGCCGCGAAGAAAACTTTCGGACGCTAGCTGCCGCCGTCGCTGTAGTCTCGCCTTCCCCAATATATATACGGATTCCCGAGAAATTCGCTCGCGCGCCTGACTTTTCATTTCCTAACTAGTTTTACCTCACTTGGCTTTTGACTCTTTTTCTAGGCCTTGCGTTTACTCATTCTCCAGAAAGGAATTCTAGAATTAAATTGTGTTGCTCGTCTGGCATGGTCGTGTCACAGCATAGAAAAACAAATGTTATGATAATATCTTGGGCTGAGTATATATGATGTATGCGTATTGGCTTGTTTGTCGTCGATACACAGAATAAAGAACTAAACCGAAGAAGGCAAATAAGTAATATATTTGATATCCGTATTTTCTTCTCTCCTGTATTATGCAGCAGTTGTTACACATAAGGAATGCTTATTTGCTGTCTTGCGTACACAAATAATATATAGGTGATTTTTTGTAAAAGTGCATATTCCGTCGTCTAACCTCCGTGGATATTTTGTCATGTAAACTTATATCGAAAAATACATTTTTCATAAGAATGAAACGTAGATTAGTTAATAAACCACGGAGATTACATGTAAAAATATGAACTTTTGCAGAGAATCAGCCATGTATAATAATATATAATTGTACGATAAAATAATATTTTTAGCAAATAATAAAGAAAAATCGTATTAAAAAAATTTTTCATGCTCCAATAAATATTTTTAAAATTAAAATAAATACCTATGAATAGAAAATGTAAAAATATTTATGTATGATAAAAATATGAATTTATACAGTTATTTTTAGTGAAAATAAATTTGACGCGAAACATGCTGTAACTGCTTGTGTGAACGAGAATAAAGGCATCTTGTTCACATCGCCCGAGACACTTTCCGTGAATTCCGGACGATGTATATCAAAACGTATGCAGCGCCTGCGCGTGATCCCGACCAAATGCAATATCCTCCTCAGTTTCCGGATATAGACATAAGGATGCACAAACGCGTTGAGTTATACGCGGAACCTGGCCCCTTATGAAATATCCACGGAGGCGAATCTCTGATAATACACTTTTCGCGCTTCTCCGTTGAATATATTGTACGCGAAATGGGGAATGACATGCTGTTTCGAGTATTTACGATACTTCTAAACATTCCAAAGAGTTTCTCATATTGCGACTATTCTTTTCAATCTTTGATGAAAGTCTTAATAAAAAATTGTTGTTGATCATAAATATTCATAAAGAAGACTGAGATTTAATTATATTTTTGCTTTGTACATTTTAAATACGTGTAAAGTTATGGCTTGTTATCCTTTTTTTACATCATAAATTGTTCAAACATCTATAGGAAAAATTAAAAAATGAAGACGAGGGCAAAAATTGAAAATTTTGAAAACATTAAAAACATGATGATTTTCGCGACATAAAAAGATCTATATTTGTAAAACATCTTTATTTCCACAGAATTTCAAGTTATCGAACTCCCATGCAGTTCCTTCTATAAGTTCAATAAATGGAGGATGTAATAGGGCTCTCAACGCGAATTTTAGTACGTATAAAGGGCACGGAACTTTTGCTAAATCACATTTCGCTGCGGCGCCGAAAAGGCAATGAACTTTCCCCCAGCCCATATATTCATAAACTTCTTTTCGCCCTCGTTATCGATGCGGCGCGCTCGACTTGCAAAAGTGTACCACACGCGCGCGCATTGAGAGCCGTTCATGCAAGTCAAAGACTCGCCGGATTCGGGGATGCCACGGGGTATAGGCTAGGAGAGGAGAGAAGCCACGTAAAACTTCCTGGGCAAAGTCGAATCAAGTGTAAGAAAAAAGAATACCAGCACCTGCCATTACAACTCCTCGTACTACATCGACCCGATTAAACCATGACTGCGGCCCGTACCGCTGATCTTCCAGCACACATCCAACTTTTCTTTTGCCCCAACAAACGCTAACTTTATAGAACATGCTCAGAGCACGTTTTCCAGGCCGGCTATAGACTTTGGCGCACGTGTTGAAGAACAAAGTATGAGCTTGAATTGTTTAGGGAGTACAAGAGCTGCGTTTTGCTCTTTAAGCACGCGAAGAAATAAAACTTTGAGTAAACATCGTTATATGCACGAATATATACGAATTTCAAGATTCAATGTAGGTCAAGCGCGAGTTATTGTGAGAAAGAAATTTTTGTAATTGAAGTCGTCGCTGCAGAATTCTCCGATACTGTAATTTCAAGTAATAGTCTTAATCAACTTTTTACATTTTCCAGCAAGTATTTCAGTTTTATGTTTATAAAAGATATACCTACCATTTAAATTTCTTTCCCAATGACTTTATTCGTCAAAAATAATTTTAAAAAACTGCTATAGGAGAGCGCAAAGTAAAATGAAAAACGGGCTAGTAAAACGAATGTAGGTCAGTGTTAATAAAAAGTGCGATGAAAGCTCGGAAAAGGGAAGAAAAACGCTAAACGAGAAGAAAAGACAGAGTGCGAAATAACGAGAGTGGACAAGGGAAAAAACGAATGGGGAAGGAGAAATACAGCAGTACCGTAACAGCAGTTCTTTCGACGCGCGATGAATGGTATTAGAAAAAAGAGTGTGTAGAAGAGGTTAAAAGTGGGATGGAATTGTATATGTGGTTGGCGCCCTTTCGAGTGACTTTTGCGAAGCTCGAGTCGTCATCCATCATACGTGCCTGTTTATGCGGAGCGAAACGACCGACTTCTCGCGAATACTATTCAATTTTCTTGATGAAAAGCTTACGAACTACTACTCCACTGCACGTGGCATTTCATTTTACTCCCTTTCTTTTTCCCTCTCTGTGTTTCTCTTGGAATATAGGTATGTGTGTCTATTTTGTTTTGGTTCTTTACTTTCTGTGGAGATTTTGTGCTTGACTTTTCCGAGTATTCCAGGCGTGGCGTTATGTTAGTAATATACATATACAGCTTTTGGAGAGCTACTTAAAGGTCTTTCATATTTTTATAAAAAATAAAACTGCTTTTTGTATTATAAGAACTTCTTTATTACGTAAGAAACAAAAATATTGCAATAAAAAGCAATAAGATTTAATAGCATATATCGAAGTAATGGCGAGTTTAATAGTAAGTTATTTTTGAGTACAAAAAGTCATTCATAGCCAGACAGTTGTATCTCTTTATAGTTTCTGCTGCTGCACATGGCGCACGAGGTAAGGCTGCAGCCGACGAAGTTGCTGCTGTCGAAGGTGGCGGGCATGATTGGGCTACCGCTGATGAACCTAATGCTGCTGAAGGCGGTGTGCACTGGTGCGCTGCCACTGATGAAGCCAATGCTGCTAAAAGGCGGCGCGCATAGATGCTGCTGGGAGGCGGCGCGCACAGGTGCGCTGCCGCTGACGATGCCGATGTTGCTGAAGCCGGCGCGCACAGATGCGCTGCCACTGACAGAGCCGATGCTGTTGAAAGATGGCACGTATAGGTGTGCTGTCACCGACAAAGTTGATCCTGCTGCAGGCGGCGCGCATAGATACGCTGCCGCTGACGAAGTCGATGGTACTGCTACAGGCGGCGCGCATAGGTGCGCTGCGCTGCCACCGGCGAAGCTGCCGCAAACGAAGTTGCTGCTGCTACTAAATGTGACGCGTATGGATGCACCGCCGCCGTCGAATACTGCCACAGCTGAGCGCAGCTCGACGTTGTATTGGACGTTGAAGCTCCGGTCGTGGAATAACAACGTCCACCTCACGACGGCTGTGTCCGATTTAAAACACGTAGTTTCATGGATCTGTTCACTATTACTCTCAGTCTCTTCGATGAAAATGCTGCAATTTCTATGATTAAAAACTCGACCAAAACAAATTACTTTTCTCGATATTCATTTTCGATATTGATTGGAACCTTAAATTTATGGTTATTGTTCTAACAGAAGATTCAATCTTTAAATTATTCAAAGTGATAAAATTAATTGTAAATGCAAAAATTTGATTCAATTCTTCAATTGAAATAAAATTAACTTTTCATAGAATAGGAATCGGAAATACCAAATACGTATTGTAAGTATTATTTATAAATCGACTTTAATAAATGGCTATAAGAAATAAATTATCAAACTAAAAATCAATTGCAAAAGAGGTTATACGAAGCCTAAATCCAGGTTAAGTTTTCCGCTTCCGTGTTCGTGTTGAACAAATTATTCAGTGGTACGGGATTTCCACTCCAAAGAGTTATACCGCATCGCCACATGCTGTACGGGAACGAGCTGTTGATCGCGGCCCTCAGCTGTATCCGTTTGCGTACCAGATCCGACGCTTAAATCGGCGACGCCGATATGACGATGCAATAAGCATAGAAACGACGACGCATATTTTGCTGCGTACCTGATCGCTCGCTTCTCCTCCCCGCGAAAAGGGAGCGTGACTCCAACAGCTTTCTCGGAGCCGCTTCCTGTGTCGATTCCACAGCATTCCCCAGCCACCACCACCGGCTCCGCCGTCGACGCACGATCACACGACACTCACCCCCGCGAAAAGTCGGTTCACATTATTTAAGCACATCAAGTGCTCCCGGGTTTCGGCACCAAAATGTTCCGCACAAAACGGAATTCGCGGCCGGTGATTGGGAAATTATAAAAATAAGCCCAAAACGCTTCTAAAGATTCTTTTATTCTCATGGTTAATTAGCACCTTTTTCAAAGGTTACGCAAAGACTGATCACAAACGACTAAACTGAACAACTTAGCTTCTTCTTAGCAACGGTCTTTATTTGTTTTTCGAACTAATCGCAACCTTAGTACATATATGTATATAATCAATAATGATGAATTTACATAAACGCTTTTTTTCTACTTTTGAATATTTTATAATTAGTATGTATCCGTAACAATAGTATTATTTGACTACGACCTTATATTATAGTACTGTTTACATTTAAGATTATGGCCAAGATAGCTAGAAATATGTTATTGGGTTCCATATTATATAGTAAAACTTGAAATATCAAAGGCATTCGAACGGAAATATTATATTATACTAAATAAATACAATAAGCTTTACTGACAATTTAGTTACATGTACAATAATTGAGTTACTATAACTGTTCAGTCGTTTGAATTATATCAACATATTTATTATTAAGGCGGTCTTACACCTAAAAATTTTCAAAAAATCAAAATTTTTTTTATTGAATTTTATGATTATATATGTTATTTTGGACCTAAAAAAACTATAGTTTCGATCAATAATTAAAAAAATTTTAAATAAACCGCTGAAAGAGCTTACTATCTTTAAA
>UXGD01007178.1:0-11368 GCA_900474315.1 Torymus auratus | reverse complement strand
GGTTAATTCTATCTTACCAACAGTTTCTACAGAGGAATTAACCAATAAGTGTAGGGAACGCGGCGCACGACGCGGCGCACGGTGCGCGACGCATCCCATGTGGAAAGGGCGTAAGGCATAAAATCATGCAATGTGGATTAGCTGAAACTAAAGCACATTTAGCGCGCCACCTGTACTGTAGTGCATTTCATTTCCCGCGTTTTTTCCTTGCTTATCACTTGTTTCCCGTGTTTTTTCTTTGTCATGGTTTAATATAATAATGGTTAAAATATCGTGAATAGCATTATCAGAATTAAAACATTCTTTGTCTGAAAGTCGCCATACGTGTGCTCAAGCTATAATTCCTTCAGAATTTTACTTTTTGATTCTTTACGCCTCATCAAACAGAAAGCTTTCGTGAACACATTTAGAAAAACAGTTTGTGCAGTGAATTTGAGTAGATATTTGAGTGCATAATATTATATATATAAAGCAAAATAATTAACGAAAATGAAGAACAAATAAACGAAGGTGAAAAGGAAGATCAACAAATGAATGTATTAAAAGAAACTTGTCCATTTAATATATTTGAAGACATTGGTGATCCGGAACTGCTGATATCCACAAAAGAAATGCTTGACACAATTACATGTATGGATTCAGCTATGTAAGATTTTTTTTTATTCTATAGATATTTTATTCAATTTTAAAATTTTATGTAGGTCTTATGTGTAAATTTTAATATTTTTCAGAGAAGTGATCGGAGTTGTGAATAATATTACAAGCCCTAAGACTGTTACAGATAAACAAAACAAACAGTACTAAATATTTAAATTTTCACTAAAATGTCAAGATTGCGAAGTACCCATTGTTGCTTGGGATGAAGACATAAAAAGAATAAAAAATTATGTTAAATTAGATGTGGTAAGTTCGAATTAGCATATTCATATTTACTTTTTTAATACATTTTTAATATGTAATCGTTTTTATTAGATCCTGCACATTGAAGGCCCGTATGCTAGGCATCAGGATCCTAAGTACAGTACAAATAACAAGGATTATATATTAACGATAAGAAGCAACACGCAGGTTAATACTTTAGGGAAAAAGAAAATGCCGCCTCCAGAGACAGTACCAGAATTTGACGACATAAAAAGTTGTATCAATTTAAATACAATAATTGGTTAGTATATTTTTATAGTTATGTATAACATATTTTTAATTTGTGTTTTTTTCAATATATTTTTAAAATATTTTTTTATTAACTTTTACATTTTAATATTGTTTTTTTAGCCTTAAAAGTTTTTGTCAAAGTAGAATTTAAATCAAGTATTGAGAATTCATGCAAGGGAGAAGGCGTCATAACTGATGGAGTAGAAAAAGTAAATATTACCATTGATAATTATGATGGTACTAATATGGAATTTGAAAAAGGAGAAAATGTAAGACTTATTGGTACATTTGTTGAACGATCTCAGCATTTAACGTTTGTAGTTTCTAATATGAAAAATATTGTGAAGTTACAAGGAAACAAAATGTCTGTTAAAGATTTACGTAAAATTACGAAAGTGGCAAAGCGCATGAGTTCTGATGAACTGATAAATAATTCTAAGGTAATAATACTTTTTACTAAAATGTTTGAATTTAAATATTTTTGACGTAAAAGTAAAATATAAACTTTATTTTCAGAAACCAAAAATCTAACGGAGATCAACATTTTTTTAAAACAAAAAATTTACCTTGTATTTGTTAATCTATATTTTTATGGATATATGTAAAATCATCTTATGTTTTATGTGAAATAAAAATTTCTACATTTTTGAAAATGTATTGTTTTTTTTTCATTTGAGATAAAGTTATTTTAAAAATGAATCTATTTTTTAAAAATAATTTAATTTTTTTTAATGAAGGTTAAGAAATGATTAAAAATAGTTGAAAAATATATTTTTAAAATTATTTATTTGAAAAGAAAATTACAGTTTTTAAAATTACATTATTTATGATAAATATCTAAATCCATAATATAAAAATTCAAATGACGCTTTTGGTTCTTCAAGTGCTATAATATGACTAATATCTGCCACTCGAAAATAAGGCGAGTAATTGAATCTGGCACATAATTCACCAATCATTGTTACGGCTTGTCCTTTTTGGAAATCGTGCTGAGAATAATTTGAAATTTGAACTTCTAATTTAAAATGACCATCAGTGATGCCACCAATACCTTTGTTGGTAGTTTTTGTCACTAATTTTGCAAAATTAATTTTTATATAACCTTTAATCTCTAAAAAAAAGGAAATAAATTAAAGTATTACAATTTTGTTTAAATCATTAAATATTAGGTACAAAGATATGTGGGAAAAATGCAATAATTACTTATTATTCCAGTAGCGTTTAAAATGTTTGTAAATTCAACAATTGGAAGTGCTGTAGCCACCAAAGGATTAGCATTGTCATCACCTTTATATATTCCTTCGACAGTAATTGTAGTGGACGGTCCAATAACTAACTCAAAGTCCACATTGCCACTATTAAATTTAGAGTTTTTCAAAACTGACTTTGAAAAAGCTCGTTCTACAGTTAACACCTATAAAATAATATACATTTTAAGAATAAAATGTATAAGTTTATATTCAAAATATAATTTGTTTACTTACTTTATCTGAATCAGCCACATTTTCCAGAATGGGAATGTTTTTCTGCTAAGCTACTAATTGGACCCTTCTTCCTTGCGCATTGTTGAGCACAGCGCGGAAAACCATTGCACCATTAGCTGCTATTGACTTGCCAAATAATTGGTCCACATAGCCTGTCATTTCCCTGTAAAAATAAAAAATAACATTTTATGATATATTATTTATTAGTTAAAATTTGTATATACAAATGTATTAAAAAAATAATACATTGCATGTGTATAAAATTTTAGGTAGTGTTTTAGTTTAAAAAATGATTTTACTTTAATTATGAGGTGATTATACTCTAAAAAAGTTTAGGAGGTTTATTTTATATGCTTATATTTTGTTTTATGTATTTTCTGTTAATTATGTATCCTAATTTTAATCATTGAACTAAATGTATTTGTACTTTCATTTTTATATTTCAAATACTTACGCGCTTGAATCATTTATTTCAATGCTATCAATTATTTGATTTTCTGTGAAAATATCTTTTTCAATAATTTCCATTTTAGTAAGTAATCAAATTCGTGCAGTTTCGTTAGCAAACGTTGAATCGTTAACAAACGTTGAATGTTCTACCTAGTAAGAGAATAAAACAAATGATAAAACAAATGAATAATGAAAATCTATAGTAAGATTCTATAGTAAAGTTGAGAAAACAAAAAAATGAAGTATGAGAAAAGCAATGCTACCAATATATACTTTGAAAAGCCCCTAGTACAATATTGGAAATGTTCTGCGCAATGTCTTTGTCGTCTTCTATGATGATAGCATCCAATGCTTTTTAAATGGGAACATTATACCGCTGGAAGTTAGGATGCGCAATAAACTCTGCTTCTGCTTTGCGTATAATAAGCTTATGATGGTCAAAGTATATATAGTATTATTATTTGAATCTTTGCTTTCTATATTGTATTTATATCACATATATGCAAGTACATATATCTGCTATAATAATGGTTTAAGTATATATGCAAACATATATTATATACTATAAAATAATAATAATAACATATATCAATTAAAAAGTTCTTTATAGACGAAATTTTTTATATACTCTCTTTCATTTTCTTTATTATCTTTGTTATTTAAATAAATTTTAACAGAGTTCCATGAATGAACTCGAGATATAGCAATATAAAGCTGTCCATGATTAAAAACATCTCTTCTTAAATCAAGACCAATTTTTTTAAATGTTTGTCCTTGTGACTTATTAATTGTCATAGCAAATGCTAATTTTACTGGAAATTGACGTCTTCTAAATTTAAATGAGTATTCGTTTTCTGAATATAAGGTGATTCTATTAATAAATACTACTTCACCTGCTTTATCACCTGTCAATATTTCACAGCATAGTACATTATGTGACATTTTAATAATCAATAGTCGTGTGCCATTACATAAACCTTCATCAATACTCAAATTTCTTATTAAAATGATAACGGCATATTTTCTTAAACGTAATTCATGTGGCGGCAATGAAGCTGGATTTAAACTATTTAAATACTCTGGAGTAATGGATTCATTCAGTGCACCATTGTCACAATTTTCAGTAGAATCTACACTTGTATATATTTTTTCAGTATTTGGATCAAGGAGATCAACAACTCTATCATTCAATTCATTGACATCATCGTTTCTGGCTGACAAAATGGCAAAATCTATTAATTTTCTATAATTTTGATTGCGAAGGACAGTACCATAAATATCTTTAACAATATCTTCACCATTCAATGCAATACATTGTGAAGGAAATTCAGTAAGTTTGAGATTATCATATTTATCATTCAGTTCTCCATTTCCTATTTTCAATAAAAATTTCGAAAATTCTATTTCATCAGAATAAACCCTCATATTTTGAATTAATTTAAAAACAATAAAATCTTTCCAAAGTATACTATTTTTAATAGATAAGTTCACTAATTCACTTCGAGTACTTTGTACCTTTACTGGCAAAAGCTGTCTAAAATCTCCACCTAGTACAAATACTTTACCGCCAAATGCAATATTATTATTTGTAATATCACGCAAGGTTTTATCAATAACTTCTAATGCATATCTTGGTGCCATAGGAGCTTCATCCCAGATAAAAACATCTATATTGCTCAAATATTCAGCTTCTTTTGATTGTAATTTTATATGAGATGTAGAATCCGAATACAGTGGCACAGGTAATCCAAATGTTTTATGAAGAGTTTTACCAAAAGGTAGTAAAGTTGCAGCAATGCCTGTAAAAGCCATCATGCAAACCTTTTTTTTATTACCTAGCAATAGTTTGTACAAAGTCTTATATATGTATGTTTTGCCAGAGCCACCAGGACCATCTATATAATAACAATTATTAACAGTGTCATGATTTGCTTTACAATCATTGGTTACATTTAAAATTTTATCTACAATGAACTTTTGCTCTATATTTAATTTTGAATACATTTGTTGGGCTTCATTTAAAAATGTTTCATCTATTATTTGATCGAATTCTGCAATATATTGATTTGGCTCTGGTATTTCTATTTCTATATTTATGAAATCTCTGAGATTACGATTTTCTAAACGTAACATTTTATTCATTGAAATATATGCTTTTTTTCAGCTGCTATCGAATCTAATATTTTTCGTTGGAAATCTTCAGACAAATAAGATTTAAATTCATTCCATAATTCTATTGGATGCAATGGATTGCAATAAATTAAGATTCTCACAAATAATCTTCGTAACTGTTTTGGCATCATCCAAAATGCAGCTTCTTGCATAGCTTTTCTCCACTCTTCATCATCTTGACCAATTCAACGTTTAAATGACAGTTAAATAGCAATGATAACATTGGACAATATGGAACCACATATCGATTGTCAACAATATAATTTCCTGGACGTTTAAAAGTTATACCAGTATCTCTCCGTTTATAATAAGGATAATTATCACCATCAATTGCAGTTTCATTTTGATATGGTTTTGGAAAGTGTTTTGAACATTTTCCATCTACTAAACACCAGTCACCACAAGGACCATGAATCATATGTCTCATGATTATTTGATGCAAAATAGGGTCTTGACGTGGATCAGGAATTTCTGCTGATATGTATTTATCAATAGCTTCTGGAGTTTTAATTTTACTATGTGATTTAAGCATAACTAAAAGATGCACGTGTGGTAAACCACGTTTTTGAAATTCAATTGTGTAAACATAAGCAGCTATTTCACCAAAAAATTTCTTTTTTATTATAAATTCTAATAAAGCTTCTACTTTCAGAGTAAATACTCGAGCACAAATATCTGGTCGATCACAAGCTTGCTGGCCTGGTAAAAGGTTTTCTTGAATTTCCAGCCAATTAGGATTACAAGTCATGGTTAAGAATAAATCTGGTTGCCCAAAATTATATGCAATAGTCATTGAATCTTGATATTTTTGAATCATGTTCCGAGGAGATCCGGAAAAAGTTGAAGGAAGTATAACAATTTTTCCAATTCGTTTATTTTGTGAATTGGCATATGAATTAAGATGATCCATTAAGCCTTGATATGAATCTCTACGTAACTCTGTTTGATGATATTTGCAATAATTAATTCTATCTCTTTCTATTTTAACATAGCAATCTACTAAATACTGTTGGAATAGTCGTCGACCTAGTATTATAGGATTAAAGTCATCACGAATAGCAATTCTGTATCGCACATAGTTTAATCTGGTCACTCTACGATTACTATCTACTTTTGTCATTTCATCATGCCAACCTGGAGTACCGTAAGGATAATATAATGGGTACAGCCATGGCTCAACGTTTGGATCCATTGCACTAACATATTTCAAAACTTTAGTATTTTTATTTCTTATAGACACAAATGAATCAGGAATTTCTCCATCAGCTGTACAGGTAAATATAGCAGCAACCTCATTGGAGCGTTGAGGATTATATCTTCTTGAATCAAATCCTTTTTTATTAGTGAATACCATTTGCAATTCTGGAATTGGATCATTATTCTTTATTGCATTTTGTTTTTGAATTATTGCTTCTTCACCCATCATTATGTAAGATTTGGCATAAATATTAATATTGCGCATTAATTGATCAATAGTTTTCAACAAATCAAAATCAAGTTCATTAACAAAAGTTGAACGACATTGAACTGCTTCATTTCCATCATAAATAAATAATTGACCATAAGAAGGTATTTGGTTTAATTCAGGATATAAAGATGTATTTATTTGATAGTAGATTTGACCTTGGATTTTAAAACAATATGGGCCTGGACGTCTATTGTTGAAAGAGACAATATTAGCATTTAAAGAAGCAAATGAAAATGAATTATTATATTGTCGAATATGATCAAAAAAATGGGTCGATTTAAGGTGTGAACCATCAAACAACATCTTCAATTCTTTAGGAAATTCAGGTAACTGATTTAGTATTACCTTTCCATGATTGCAACAATCATCAAATGTACTCTTTTTAGTCACTTTTTCTTGTAGAAAATGTTTTGCTTTGCAAGAAGAACATGTAACCTCCATTTTGCCAATGTAATGTTGTACTACCTTTTGTTTACAATTATCAGTTTTATTGGAATCGGGATCACTCAAATTATTGACATTACTATAGCTGTGGTCATGATTAATAATATTCAATATTGTATTATTACTATTCAATACACTATAATTATGATCCTGATTTATACTACATAACAATTTTGTTTTAAAATTTGACACATTTGGATTTGTTATACTTCTGATTATTCTACCTATATTTGATAAATTATTACTTGGTAAGCTTACATTTGTTGCACTACTATTTAAATTATCAATTAATGATGAAACTAAAGGCTCTTTTAATTGAACAGCATCTTTTTTATTTATAAGAGAAGTATTCTTATTCAATATATTTATTTCATTTATTTCAGAATCATGGAACTGTGTTGTACTATTTTTGCCTGATGACAAAATGTATGTATGTGCGAAGAAGTATTTGCTATTTTAATAAAATGTGATTTGACTTTATCTTCTGAAATTGCTTTTAATGATGATTCATTTAATTGAATAGTTCTCTGCGTTGATAATTGTAAAGGTCCATTAATTTCAATAGTTCTCTGCATTGATAATTGTAAAGGTTCATTAATTTCAATAGTTCTCTGTGTTGATAATTGTAAAGCTTCATTAATTTGAATAATTCCGTGCGTTGATAATTGTAATGGTTCATCAAGTTCAACAGTTCCCTGCCTTAATAATTCTAAAGGTTCATTAAGTTCAACTTGAAAATGTCTATGCAATGTCTATGGCTGATCAATTTCAATTTCACGTAAACGCTTTTTTTTTCTTCGGAGTCTGTGACATTTTAATGTTCACGTAAATGAATTTATACTAATAAAATAAATATAGAAACAATAGAATGGAAATATATTAATTATAATGATAGAAATATATAAATATATAATATTAATTATGAAGATGAAAATTGTTTTTAATATTGAAATGGTATGATAATAAAAAGGTATACTAAAGGTACGACATACTAAAGGTATGTCAAAATCAATATTAAAATTTTTTCAATATTTTTTCTTTTATTAAAAAAAATTACACAGTTTTTGTTGTAAATAAAAATAAATAAGATTACAATATCACTATAATTAGTCAATACATTTAGTCGTTTGTTTATTTTGTAATAATTTTGTAATAATAAATTATATATTAATCGATTTTGTAATTAAATTGAATTTTCTTAATAATAAATTATATTTTAGTCGATTTTTGTTATTAAATTGAATTATTAAATAAATTTGTCGTTAAAATTTCGTCGTTAAAAGTCGATTATTCTTCTTCGATGGCGATTTTATCTCTTTTTGAAAGATGATCTCCCTGTAACAATAAAAAATCAACTAATTAATAATAAATATATAAATAATTAATGAATGAATCCCTTAAAAAAATCCCTTTATAAAAAATACAGACACTATAATCACAATATCTTTATTAATATAAATAATAATCCCTCTAAAAAAATCCTTTTTTTATAAAAAATACAGACACTGTTAATGAAAAATAGATTTATAAGTTTATATATATTTTATTTTATCTTTACTAAAGTCTTTTATATAAACACAAAAGTAACTTTTTTCTTTTTAGTGATTAACACTTTTGTTTTAATTATTCAATTAATAATAAACCTGTATACCTCTGAATACGAATGTTCATAGATTTAACCTAACCTATGAAATAATATGAAATTTTTTTCCCTCTATTAAACACGAGTGTATGTATACATATAGATTAAACCTAATCTATAAAACTAACATGAAATTTTTAATAATAATAATAATAAATAAAAATAATAATTATTATTATTTAAATTAAAAAAAACTTTACCTCGTATATAATATTTTGAGATATTTCAGATTTTAATATAAATATTCTCGATAGATAGTAAAGACATATAAATGAATCATATCAGTCGATCTAAAATCTAAAATGTAATTTCTTCATTTTCATCAAAATCATTCAATCATCCGATCATTTTTTTTTCCTAAGTAAAAAAAATCACTGTTTGATGACTGCCAGTAGACCGACAAAAGTTTCCCTCCACTTCTTTTTCCCTTGCATTTTTCCCTCTCCATTTTGATGACCGACCATGTCGAGGATGCATTTTTTATAGAGGGACATGATGCATTTGATTTTTAAATTGAACATTTCTATTGACCTATAACAGCTGAAGTAACGCATAAATATTAAATAATTCAAAACAAAATAAATATTTACATTCGAAGATATTCACCTGTCAATACTCTTTAAGGTAATATGTACTGACCGACAAATTTTAGAATGTATATATCTTTTGCAAATACTAATAGAATTACAAAAAAAAAAATTGTGTATAGTATTTTCATATACGGAGCGCCTGACAAAATCTGCTCAGAATTTATTTAATTAAATAAAAGCCGCAATGCTGATAAGTAGGGATCTGTATACATCGAATTTTGTCAGTTTTACAAAGGGTGTATCTGATGAAAATACTGATAGAATCGCACAAAAAAAATCTGAGTATAGTATTTACAAAAACGGAGCACCTGAAAGAATTGTTTTTCCCAATAAACGTTCAAATGCCTTAAGGCGATGTGAATCAAAATCACCCTAATTTCATTATTTAAACATTCGAATGTTTAATTGGAAAAACAATTCTTTGGGGCGCTCCGAGTATGTAAATACTATGCTGAGATTTTTTTGTGTGATTCTATCAGCATTTCCATGAGATACGCCCTTTTTGAAACTGGCAAAATTCGAAGTATACAGATCCCTACTTATCGGCATTACGGCTTTTATTTAAGGTAATGTGTAATTACCGACAAATTTTAGGATGTATATATCTTTTGCAAGTAATATTAGAAGTACTAAAAAAAAAATTGAGTATAGTATTTACATATAGGGAGCACCTGAAAGAGCTGTTTTTCCAAAAATCTGAGTAGATTGAATTTCTTTACTATTAAGGAATATTACTTAATTATAAAGGAATATTGTTTAAAATAAAGAAATATCGTTAATTATTAAGAAATACAAATTTGGTACAAAGAACATTATAATTTTATAATTAGACATACTTTTAATGTAAAAATTTTCTTTTCTCTGTGTGGAACGATATTGGCATATTTTGGCACAAAATTTATTTCCACTGGGGAAGTATGAAAGAGGCGTACGCAAAAGAGACAGAGCGACATGGGATGCCTTTATAGTGAAGCGTTTAACGTTCCGAGAAAAGCTGTTGGTGCCATCGATTTGGTGTAAAGTCCGTGTTAAATCTTATGTATTCCAGATTTCGTTCCGTAGCTGCCATAAATCTCCATAATAACCAATGTCAAATCGACGGCAGCGCCAGCCCTCCCCTCCCTCCGTATGCTCGGAGCGTATAAATATAGAGCCCGCACGAAACTTTCTCTTGCCTGCTGCTGCATTAAAATCCTCTAGGGGTCGCTGCAGCTCGATTACTACCTGAAAACTCAAAGGACTACTTGTCATTCTTGGCTTGGTTCTCGACCTAAACGCATTACACCAAACTTTTGACTCCGCACTTTCTCTTCTAATTTTAAACGTAAATATTTAAAAGTACTGAAAATGGAAGCTGGAAAACGGTTCAAGCGCATCAAGCTCACATCAAGCGCCGGTGCTCCAAAGAGGGAATTAACCATTAATGATCTGGACAACGACAGTCTCGGTATAATATTTAACAAACTGTCATACCGCGACCGTGTGGGCATCGAAAGCGTCTGCAAGCGCTGGCGTGATGTTAGCAACGTCAATTGGAGTACGTACTTCAAGCATCTGAGAATCTTCAAGGACACGGATACGTATCCACCCCTGCATTACGACGCTCCTGAGAAGAACAGGAATATTCTGGAGAATATTCTAGAACGAAGAGGCCGCTACCTTGAGGAGATCACCTTTTCGACCTGTGCTTCCTTTTATTTTGTAGTGGGAACAATCAAGAGAATAGTCGAGTGCTGCCCCAAGCTGAAGTGTCTAAACATAGGAAACCAAAAACTGAATGCCGAGGACTGGCTCGCCTGTAGCAACCTTGATGCGCTGAGCTTCTTCACGACTTCATATCATCCCGACAATTTGAGAGAACTGTTCGGCAGGAACAAGCGACTGCGCCGACTAGAGTTTCATTATACTGTCGTCAACGCTAGCGTCTTCGGTCACCTCGATCCTGGTCAGCTGCAGATTCTCCATA
>UXGD01007177.1:0-11369 GCA_900474315.1 Torymus auratus | reverse complement strand
TTTTTCATATTTGGAAGCTGGCGACATCGTTTATTTAAGCTTTCGGATAAGTAAAGATAGCGAACTAGAAAATTGGCTGAATTAGCGAAATGGCCGAATTACCCCAACTTACCTTAAATGGAAATAATATAAATAATCCTCTAATATACGTAGTTCTAAAAAGTTTCGAGACAAAAAAAGGAGATGACATCTTTGTTTATTCTTGGAACGAAAATAAACGAAAATTAACCAAATTTCGTTCCAAGAATAAACAAAGGTGTCATCCTTTTTTTGTCTCCAAACTGTCTAGAATGATGTATTAGAGGATTTCACAGGGCAACTGAATTTGTTTAATACGCAAAACATTAATTATTTTGACATGTTCCGACGATAAAGCAGGGTCAGTGGAAAAATAGGACTATTACCCTCTTAATGGAATCAATTTCCACCAGGGATCTATCTACCATATATAATATCTTATCGAAATGCTCCGAAAACTGTAAAAATATCTCTCATCTTCTCAAAGTTGTCTTCGTATATCTTAAAGCATTCATCTTCCAACGTGTATACATCACATTGGCAACTCCTCGTGTCACAGACAATAGCAACCTCCACTCATCATCCGGGCGCGCGTGCGTCCGCCGTATCATAAATTAGAAAACCTAGCCGATAATGGAAGTACATAAATTCGATTTGCGGAGCGCGCGCTTCCGTATACAGAAATAGGGAGATAGGTATAGATAGTGAGAAGAGGAAAAAGAAGAGATCGATATCCCGCAGCGCACGGAGCTAAAAAAAGAGCCTAAAAGTCGCCGAGAAAAGATGCGCTGCAAAGTACAGATTCCAAAGAAAGTAAGACGATAGGGAGAAGAAGCGCCGGGACGGATATGTTTATGCGGCTGCGAGAGAGGAAACTCAAAGGGGGCATATATATGTGTATGGGTTGTGGCGTTGCGCGTGTCGATTTGCAGATGAAAAATGACGTTTGCTTCCGAGGTGAAACTGAGAAGCATATCAATGGATCAAATGTAAGTGCAGTCTGAATTTTTTTTACCATACTTTATTTCAACTGAATGATAACCACTGTATAACATCTTTCAAAGTGTGAGTTTTTCAAATGCATATATTTTTTAATATCAGGATCAATATTTAATATTGACCAAGCATTTCACAAAGAAATGACTATTATTTTTAATCATGAAAATTTTCAGTATGGTACACCCAAATTTAAATGACGAATGAAGAAGATCGTTTGCAGAACACTATTTTAGAAATATTTATTTCCACACTCCCTTAAAAAAGCAGAATAATCCATTGGCCACCACTAAACCCCATCGAAAAGAAAATCCACGCAAAGAAACCGTCGCTAATATAGAAAAGGGTAGCGTGTGCGCTTGCAAACGGAGCAAAGAACGCGCACACTCCGTTCTCCCTGGTACAGTAGTAAAATCCTGGATCCCGCAAGACATCTCTTTCTTTTGCTCAAAAGCGATACCCGAGTGGAAATCTTCGAGCAATTACGCGAATCGATTTTGGCTCGTGCGCGCGTGCGCTAGGGAGAACACTTAGCGTCCCATTCGCGGCCGGATATCCGCGCGCGCGCGCACTGAATAGTGCATTGATTGACCGCTCCATTGATTGGTATCAACGTATACATCGCTCCGTTCGTCTCTGTCTGCCGCTCTCTATACCCGCCAAGTCATTCGCCCACGTCCAGTTGGCACAGGGCCAAGCTGCGAGTGCTATACCCCGACGACAACTCGCGTGCAGATGTACCATTCGCCCTGGCTACCTAAATTTTTCAGGTCGATGTGGAGAGAAAGCGAGAGAGGGAGGGAGGGAAAAGAGAAGATCCTTGTCGGAGCGAGCGCGGCTGCAGTTCGAATTTATTCTTCGGGGCAGTTCTCGGCTGTAAGGCGGGAATCGACGCGAAACCGATCGCGTGCTATCCACGAATTTCAAGCTCTTCCAGCAGGATTCGACGGAACGCTCTTTTAATTTGATTTGGGGATACAACGGATATAGTTTAATTAGAAACATATAAAAATTGTATTTTGAGCAATTATGATTGTGTTTAATAACTCGAGTGGCTGCGATAATAATATTACTTTATCGAATGGTCCAGCTACTCAGGAAGGATGGAAATTTAGGTAGAAAGAAAACAGCAACAGATCCATTTCTTTTCTATGTCGACGTTTCAGACGTACTTTTTGGTGTCCCTTTTCAAGAGCTTTATTAAAAAATACAATGATTATCAATAAAAATAGAACAATTTTTTAATTAAATTACGAATTTACCCCACTTGCACAATTATATGGGGACAAACGAATAAGAACAGCAATTTTTTACTTGATCTGTCTCTCCTCACTCCTCGCCGTAATATAGCAAGCCTCTGACTAGCCATTTCCGGACTAAAAAAACTGACCAACTTTTATATCTTTCAAATACTCATAAAGAAACGAACATAAATCTGTAAAAAAACGTATTCTACTATTCTGCCTACTAAATGGCGAATATGATCGGATAAATCGTTTCATCGATTGGGAAAAATGGCCAAGAAAAGTGTTTTTAACGATTATTGGGGAAACTAGCTATTTATTAGTCAAATAACGGAATCGATTTCCACTAGAATAGCTCTTTATTCTTTTATGAAAAGAGTTTTTATGACCTTTACGTTATTTTGTTGTGAATATCAAAAGTACACGAATTCTCTGGCAAGCTATTGTATGTTTTTAATTCCATGAATTTGCATGTTTACGAATAATGATAATATTTCCACGTTACCGGATAATATTGCATCGGTTGGATTATTTTCAAATTATTTTAATTGGAGCATGTTTATACAGCAGGTATATTTACGCAACGGTCGCAATGGCAGTTGTAAACAATTACCTCGAGTCTTTGAAATTACATTATTTCTGCCGTGAAGTGTTCTAGGAAATGAAACTGAAACGTATGGTTAAATAAAAATTCGTTTGTTTCGATATTTTTCCGAATATATTCATGCTGGGCGAGATACAATTCTACCTGCCGCGAGTGCAAGCGCGAAAATAAAAATACAGAAAAATACCATTGCAAAAAATGCGCGATTACGCACCAGCCCCCTCCCCCACGGTCCTGACTTGTTGGAAGGACGTAAAACTGGAGAAAACGCATATAAAAAAAATTGAAAATACGCAACGCAAGGACCGTGAAAAATATGTTGTATTATATTGGATTTTCATTGTTTAATTTTCCCATATTTTTGACGCGGTTTCTAAAAAAAAAACATGTTTTTAACTTTTAGAAAGCATCCTCCAAGATGAAGCAATATAAAATATTTTTTCTCTTTTAAAAATTGCAAAATAAAACAATATAGCGCGAGTTTTTGAACAAAACTGTACTGACAATCCTTGTTCCTACAACAATAAACATTCAGAAGATTGATTTTTTTTCATTGCGAAAAAGTCAAGAATACATATTGCAAACCATTGGATCGGAGAACAATGGTCTATTTCGGCGGTGCGTTGGAAAATAAATTATTTCATTAATGCATTCAAGAAGGAGCGGTTTCTATAACGCGTTGTAGTAGGATATGTGCTATATTTTGGAGTTGATTTTCTTTTATAAAAATGTAAGTTGACAATTCCGCATTATATCTTAGAAAAACGAAAAGATTTTAACTTTGCAGCCTGGCGTAGTACGGGGGTGTCGCGTGACTGACTTTATTCAATTATCTTTAATTTTAGCATTTGATACTATAATCATCATCAAAGGACATTAAAATAAATAGTATATCCTATTATGCATCTAGGAAGAAAAAAAACTTGGAGCAGTTCCGGCTCAAAATCGCGAATTGTTTGGTTTGATGCAATACTTTTGTAACAGATTTCAATATTTACATGGCATTGTTAAAATAAAAAAATAGAAAAAGATTCTAAACATCATGACATAAATATTCATTCATAAAAAATATAAACAAATTTTCGAGATTCTGTATAACAGTTGAATTTGATAAAAGAAAAAGTATACATCTGAAATGGAACTTTTTGTAGCGCATCGCCCAAATGAAACCTTATTCCACCCACCCGACGATATACTATTTCCACTAATAATCCACTATTTTCACGGATACAAAATTTTCAATTCACAAAATATGCTTTAATCCTTAATCCTAGAACTTCTCAAATTAAAATACATTCCGTAATCATTTCATTCACAATATCTAGATGTCAGCGTATTGTTAGATTGATCGAATATAAGAATCAATAAATCATTCAAAAAGTCAACAAAAGCTGCAAATTTAGTTTCTAGCCAACCTAAACCTTCAAAAAAAAAAATTTCTGAATAACTACTTCCTCAATAGAAGCATGAAATAGTTCCTTTTTAAACGCGTTAACGAAATAGCTTCTTTTTGAACGCGTTAACGAAATAGTCGCTTTTTAAACGCGTAGCTGAAACAGCGCTTTTATCCTCAAATTTGGCAAAATACGCTTTTACCTTCGGATATATTTCTATATGTACCTACTGAATGTTATTCTTTTCACTGGGTGTATACACAAGACGGACAAGACGTATTACGCGAATCAGCACGAATCACTATAATTGGTGAATATACGTTCTGCAACCCACTGGAGTATAGAATTCAAAAACTTTAATGTAATAATAAATTTTTATAGCCCTCGTTCGCCTCGGAAATTCGCGGAAAACCTAAATCTGCGCATCCCAGCAAAGTTGCACTAGCCACTGAGGCCAAATAACTTTGACCCAAAAAACTTGTATGACAAAAACGCACTCGCGCAAAACGAGACGGCCGGGGAAGGTAGGAAACAGGAACAGCCGGAAAGGTTGCCTTCCTACGGGCGCACGCGCGCGCATAACGCGATCGTGATTAAAGCGTCGCCCGGCTATACACGTATACCAGACACGTAACACATCCACACCTATATACGCCCGTATAATAATACACAACACCGCCGCACTGCAATATATAGGACGAATTCGCACTTGGGCGGCACTGGCCTTCTGTCGCGGCGCGGTTTCCCGACGGCTGGCTGAGCAGGACAAAGAGAGAATCTGCTCGAGCCACAGCCGGCATAACTAAACCACCCCGACATTTATATTCATTCACGGTTCCGTTTTTCGCTCAGAGCTCGCGCCCCCAATTCCCCTTTCTCTCTATTTTTCTTGCAATTACACAGGGTATATCTTGATGCTCTCCCTGCTCCTCGTTTGCTCTTTCGTTCCTTTCCGTGCGTTCTCTCTCTCCCTTTTTTCTCATTGTGCATACCTCTGCACGTGCACTCCCGTAGTCCATTTCTTCCCATCTTCCTCTTCATATCTGCGTGCGCGCGTACACGAGGTACGCGTTTTTTTCGTTTCCCGCCCACTTTTTACGCGCACATTTTCCACTCTAATGTTTTCCTCAAGTAAATTTAACTTGCATTTTTTCTTTATAAAACACTTACGGCGTGAACTCAATAAAATGGCTCGACTTTTCAACTATTCTCTCTCTCTCTCATTCTCTCTCTCTCTCTCTCTCTCTCTCTCTCTCTCTCTCTCTCTCTCACTCGTAAATACTCATACACACACATCACATACACACACACACACATCATTTCGTTCACCAATAAGAGAATGACAAAATTTCTTACCAATTTTTTTATTTTTTATCCGATTTTCATAATCAACTAATCATTTTGTACCTCAAACGTTTATCTATAACTTGGACGATCAATATTATTGAAAAGTTTATTATGCGCCAAGTTAGAGCTATATAGCCTAATACCTTTTTATAAATTATGAGAATTCATAATTCTTAGGCTTTAAAATTTGTTTTATATTAAGATGCTGGTCTATATTAAGTTATAACCAGTTATATTAATTTATATCAAGTTATATTTTTATTTTTAGTATGAAAAATTTGGTGCATATCAAGTTTTATAGTAAAACTTTAAAATACTTTAAATCTGTTGTATTGTATAATACCTGATGTTTTGATTTTATAAAACTATTATATTTACCATAACTCCTTACTAATACTAATATATTCTGAGTATTCACCACACCCATGTTCCTATAATCTTCATCTTCATTCTTATTAATGTCTCCACTCTTCTTCCAACCTACATACCGCTCGAAGCTAGCATTTCTTTCAATCGACACTATTTACTTCAGCGAACGTAACTTGGTTTTACAACACTCCGCTCTCGTCTGCGCCGTCGATCACATTCAATCCTGCCTATTACACCTCCGCGCTTTCCCCTCGCGGAATTCCGCAGTTCCAATAACATCAGTTCCTTCTTCCAAACCCTAACTTCCTTCTACAGAAAAAAAGGAAACAGTATGCCAAAGTGAAAAAGCCCAATCCAATATATCAATCAAGCTCCTCCTCACGAACTACGCGCATCCGCCACTTTTCGCTCGTTTTCACTTTCACCACCCATACCAACTCTACCCTTATCCCCCTTTATTTCCTTCAATTGCGCTTGGAGAATAACAGCGAGTGATCACCGTCGCTGCCGCGGTCGTCGGTCATCATTACGCACCCAACGCGCGAAATATTACAGGACGCATACAGCGCTCCGAAGGCAAGTATCTATATATTTGCTGTCGTTATACCATGCGGATGCGCGTCTATTTTTCAGCTCCCTCTCCTGCCTTTTTTGTTTTACCCCCCTCCCTCTCGCACTCTTTTTCTTGCTCTTTCTCTATTTCTCTCGCTCCCTCTCTCCCTCTTTCTTTCTCTGCGATCATTTTTCCGTATCTGAAAGAGCTGTACAGCTAACGACATTGCAAAGAGAGGCGGTAGAGTACGCGCACTTTTATAATCGAGGAGTCGTGTCGTCTATATTTCTTTTTCAGCGGGTCTTTATAAAACGTACTCGACTTTCAGGATTATAAATAACTTGGAGAGAAATAAGTCTGCAATAAAAAAAGACGATTTAACTTTAACTATGAGGATGATTTTGTTATAACAGAATAACCGGCGCCCCTCGTGACTTAAATTTTTTAAGCTTTAAAGCTGTTCATTTAAAGTAGTAATATATCACCTAAAATGAATTAGATCGATTTTCTTTTGAAACTTTCCGCAAAATTAATTTAAATAGTAATAATATAAGTATAAGTTTCAAATTTGAGCGCGATTTATCGTGTACTTTCTGAGATATACTCGTTCAAACTTCGCCCATTTTCGCATAAATATCGCATTGCGGTTAATGGCATTGACAAAAAAAACATCGTTAAAATGACATAAAATCCATCGCCGTAAATTACTTTGATTCGTAAAAACATTGAAACTTTGAGCTAAACTAGTACCAATATTGAAAAATCAGATATTTTAAGTTGAAAAAGATTTATCATTTAGTTCAAAAGTTATAATCATTCAAAGTTTAAGGTTAGCCGACATTTTGAAATTAATGTATAGTAATCTCATTTTCAAACAGAAAGTCTGATTGTTGTAACCAGACCAATTATTAAGCACTCAAATTGTTCGTTAGTTTTTTCACTATTACCCTGGCAAGTATGAGCAAAGTCGAAACCGTCAGTGTTGTACAATTATTTAGAACAAAAGAGAAAAATGTGCGATTTCCCACCATAAGCCCTATATTAAGTGTATGAAAATTGAAATGTTTATAACTTCTTTCTCATGTTCCCAAAGATCAAATTATTCAAACAACATTCATAGGGATATAAAGCTGAAATAAAATCTGCAAGTTGTCCAGCCGGCCCAACAAAGAAACCGCTCGAACAAAGACCGTATAGAGGGCCGTGCGCGCGCCGCCTCTATTATAATAACGGCACGCGACGCGAGATCCGTCATCGCGAGAGTGAATGCGCAAAGAAAAACAGAAATCGTGGCTGATGCGCGTGCCGCTGCAACCTCGCTGTGCTAGCGCATGACGCACAAATGAGGCGCTCCGCGCGTGCACTATACTCGCACACGTGCAAATTAGAAAGAAGAATCAGGACCCTATGACTCGAGAGCGAGTGGTGCTCACTTCAAAAATTTTCATTGTTTATATCGGCAACGCGGGGAAAATCGAGTTTCGCTTTTCTTTCCGAGTCAAGGCAAGCGAATTGCCACGCGGGAGCGCTGTTGTTCTCGCTGTTGGTTGTACACCATATACCTATACATTAATAATACGGGTGATACATTAATATTACGGTGCTCCCGCAAAATGAGGGACAAAAGTAAAAGAAGGAAACAAGTATAACTTCACTTTACGTAAATAACAACTTTTGAATGAAATCATTTAACTTTAATAAAATTTTCTTTATTCTTAGTATGGTAAGTTTCATGTATAACATCCAACGAGTAAACAAAGGAACCTTAAAATATTCATTACATTGAACAGAAAATTTATTTATTACATCATGAGTTATGTCATGCGCGCGACTTACTTTGAAAGCCAAATGATTTGGATTCTTACACGTTGATATCATTTTGATAGGACGATCGGAATGTATACTTGATTTATAGGCTGTTTAGTGAAGCATATTCACCCAGCAGAATAAATTTAGAAGATATCTCAAGCTGGTTCAGCTGTAATAACCATCGTTAAATTTTGTATTCGTGAAGATTTTCAAAAGAAATTGGATCACGACATTATATGAACTCGTTATATCCGTATGAGTCCTGGAAGACCCACTTTATAAAAGATATACTGTAAAAATGAAAATCAAATAATTCTCCACATTTTTTTAATATTCTCAACAAAAGTGATCGGTGACATTTTCTGATTTTTTGGCTATCAAACTTGTATTTTCGAGTGAAAGAATATTAGAAGTTTTTTATATTTAAAGTGGTCGATCCTACAAATAAAGAGGTATGTATAGGTAAAGGTAATTAATAAATAGCATAGAAAAAAGAGTTAAATTAAGAATAAAACTTCAAAATAGGTACGGTAAAAATAAAATTATAAAAGAAAATAATATGATATAAAAATTGAAGCGATATACGCGGTAAGCGTTCGTTTCGCGGTCCGGCGAGACTCTCTCCAGGGCGTTCCTGCCTCTATTATCCAGCTAACACCGAGCGTGGCTCGGTAGGTATCACCTCCTTTTTGCCTGAGCGGCGCGATCGACCGCACTTGGCGAGGGTCAGTATAGGCTCATCTCCTTATGTCTATAATGAGCGAGTCACTGTCTTCGGGAGAGCATGATGCGAGGCTACCTGATGCGAGAGTCTATGTCGAGACCAGACGGTATGAGTTAAAATAAAGTTGAACTAATAATAGAAAATATAAAAAGATAATTACTTTTTCTCCGGTAATAATAATATCTCGGTCCCAGCGGGTTAATGAATAATGACTAAATTAAATTATGTGAATAAGGAATGATTCTAAAACCATCCCAATATTCAATATTGATATTATTTAATTAAATTAAAAGCACAGCTGATTCAATTACTCTTTCCCGCTTGAAAAAAAGCTGATAAAATGCATCAGAAAACGTTCTTCATACCTTCTTCCCATTCGCCGTGAAATACGTTCAAAGTCATGTCCCATCACGGCGGTAACTGCGCGCAAAGTCTTCGTCGGGGCCCATAATTCGCACATTCCCCACAACTTAGAAATGTAATTTTGAAGCTTGCGCGCCACCGACGCCACTACCACCGCCACCTCGTATTTATTGGCTACGAGGCGCTGGCAGTTCATAAGAGCAAAAAAACGCGAAAAAGAGAAAAAAAAAGTCGAGGGAAGACAGAAGCGTCGCGAGAGATGATTTATCAGCGGTAATATTCGCGATGCATTCGCGTGCGAGCGCAAGTGCCTGCATGTGCAGCCCGCGCGTGCGGATATCAATTTTGCATGATCTTGCGCGCAATTTCCAGTGAAAGGTTGAACCTTTTTTTTCGCCTGGCAGGCGACGGGAGCCATGCGGAATTTCGAAATATCGAACCCTTTCTCGCGGTTCAATTTCGTGAAATCGAAAATCATGCAATCGAAAGTCATGTGATCAAACAGGTCCCATGTGTGTGTGTGTGTGTGCGTTTCAATACGTAGAATAACTGTAGTTATATACTATTGATATAATACTATTGAAAAAGAAAATGTATGTAACTATTTTTTATGATACCCTTACAATAGTATAAATTACGATACAAGTGTGCAAAGTAAGTGATTCCTGCAAAAATTATCAAAATTTCGTACTATCTATTAATTTGGCATTTGAATGCTAGTTAAAATAGCTAACTGACGAAGCCATTAAAAATCTAGTAACAAGCGATTTGTTATACGTCGATGAGTGAGAGAGATTATTATTTTATGTTCTATGTTTTTATTGTAGGATTAATTTATTATTATATTACAAATTATTTATACTTATATAAAATAAGGTATTTTTTGGAAAAATGTGGTTTTTATATTCAGGAAATTTATTATTTATCTATCCATTTAATTTTGGTAATTTTTTTAGTACGCGGAGGAAATTTCTGAATTTAGGGCTTTTCCGATGTCCCATCAACTAATTCTTGTTTATTAGTATAACGTTTAACGTCAAGATTGGTCAAAAGAAGTTTATCTGAAATCCGATTACCACGGATAATCAACCCTATAATGCTCCGGCACCCAAAACCCTAATCAGCACTCTGAAAAGGGCTGAACACGCGTGTAGATATTATTGCACGCACACACGCATAGGTAGGCCGATTACCTTGGCATACAAACGTTGCATCGAATATGAACCGACGATGAGCCGCGCTAGTGTTGGTGCACTACATAATCTTAATAATGACAATAATCTGCCTGTAAATATCACTCTAATTCTACACTACCGCAGCTATCTATGTGGAAGGAAAAGCGCGCCGCGGTTTGGAGCCAGTAAAGTCAGGCTATTCACTCGGCCATTGTATAGCACGTATAAACCGCGAGTGTGCATATGCTCTGACGGAATCAAATTCCACGTCTGCAGGGAGAATTGAAATATTCGAGGGCGAAATGAGGATCGAACCACTGTTCCTATCGATCGAGAATTGCACGCATTAGATGTAAAATATCATATTATGTGTTTGCTATTTGAAATATGGAATTCAGAAAGTCTATTAGAAATTAGTATTCCAACAACAATCTCAGTATTAAAATTATTTATGATTTCTCGACTCTCTTCTATAGTTGATGTATAGTATGTTAAGCTACAAGGGTGTAAAATATATTTTTAACAATACCTATACTTCTTCTAGAATAAATCAACGTGTCTTTGGATTGACCACCTCTCGGGGGTTGTATATGATTGAAAATGAAATAAATTTTTTTGCCCTCCGGCCGAAAAGCGCCAACTTCCTGGCCGCTGCGCGAAATAATAGTAGACAGACCATGGCCAGTAAAAAAGAACGCCTCAGATCACATGTTTGTCAACCTCGGCTTCGCCTCGGCCGACAATTACATGTGATCTGAGACATTTCTTATTTT
>UXGD01007176.1:0-11370 GCA_900474315.1 Torymus auratus | reverse complement strand
TTAATAGTAACTATTAATAGCAATAAATAACAGTTAAAATTGATTATTTACAATAAGTAACACTGGATAACAGTTATCAACTGTTACTATCTTTTTTGTATCCTAAAACCACTTCTCACATGGAACCACCAGAAAAAGCCAATAAATGCAAATAGGTACTTATAAATATTTATAGGAATTCACAACACTTACTAACTGTTATAAGTGTCCCAAATCGTCCTGTTATTATTAGTTATTAGCATTTATTTGCTTTAATTGACAGTTTTACGTAAAAGTTATTTCCGCCTGGAATGCATACCTATAGACATAGCTGTAAAAAATAATTAGATCAACTATAATGTTGAGACTGATTCATTTAAAGATATAAATTTTTATTACAAAGCAAAGGCAATGTTAAATAATCAATTCTGATTTTTTCAGAATTTTAAACACACGTCTGATGCCTATAAAAGCTGTATTTTAAAGTCGCGCAGTGCTGCCACTACAAAATCTGAGAAACAAAAATCGCTTTTGAGATAGGTCGTTCTTGAACCGGGCGCCAAGATAGGTCGTTCTTTAACCAGATGCCGAGAGAGGGCGTTCTTCAACCGGGCGCCGAGATAGGTCGTTCTTGAACCGGGCGCCGAGATAGCTTGCATCCAGCCCTCCATATTTTCTCGGAAAAATTTTCATGTAAGAAAATTTATGTGAATGACGTTTACTGCGATTTACTTTTTTTTTCTTAACCTCTACAGCACTTGCCTCTCTTAAGCCTTTAACGTCCAAGAGGACGTTTATTTGGAACCTTTTTCAGTCATAAAATTCACTATATTACAATTTTTAAAAAAATTGGAACCAAGGTTTTTCTTATGTAAAATTTAATGCTCTTTTAGAATCTGGGATCAAAATTCTTGAAAAAGTTGATATTTAAAAAGTTATAAAAAATTATTTGCAAAAAACACGACGGTCAAAAAAAAATTTTTTGACCGTCGTGTTTTCCTATTGAAACAGCAATGACCCATAAAATTAGCCTAACCAGTAAATTTTGCGTCCATGGGCTTTATTTAATCTTTAAAATGGTATAGGTGCAAAATAAAAATACAACATTGCGGCCACCAATATGGCGCAAGAATGCCAAAAAGATATGAATAACATTGCTCATTTTTTTTACTCAAAACCGAACAACTTTACGAAAAAATTTTATACAACAAAAAGTGATTAGAATTGGCCAAAGAACGTGTGTGAATTTTTTCAGAATATTTTGGGCCATTTTTGGAAATTTGGATTTGGCTATTTTTTGACAAATTCAAAAATCGTCCAAAAAATTCTAAAAAAATTCACACATTTTCTTTGGACAATTCTAAGTACCTTTTGTTCTATAAAATTTTTTCGTAAAGTCCTCTTGGTCGTTAAAGGGTTAAGGGAAAAGCTTCACTCATTAATTGATATATATATTTTTTTAGCAACAACGTCCCTCAAAAAGAATCATGGATATGCACACAAAACTTATCTTCCAACACATGCAATCAACTTCCATCAGCCCTGCAGTGAAATCATTGATGAAACAAGGTTACTACCCCACGAGATACTTTACCGAGACAATATCTTTACCTGATAAGTATGCCGAAGATACCAAAAATAAATTGGCATCGTTAAATGAAGGTCATCTATTGGACGAAAAGTTGGCGCAGGAGGTAATTATTATATTTGATAACTGCAAGCAGAAGTTCGTAGAAGTAGATCTCAAATTGAGAAATGAGGAGTACGTCAACTCTCTAATATATGCTGTGCATCAGTATCTCCCCTTGTCAATCTTAAGAAGATTAATCCGCACGGGAGTGGACATTAATGCTACGACTAAGGAGTATGGAAGTGCGTTGAATATAGCGATATATAAAGACAATGTTGAAGCAGCGAAACTACTTATCGCGTGTGGAGCTAAACTCAACCAAGATCGTAGCCGTCAACCCTGGGTTTCGCCACTACATCAAGCCATCAACGAACTAAACTGGGAAATGGTGAAGTTGCTTCTCAAATCAGGTGCCAATGTGAACGGTCTGAGCGAGAAAGGTGAGACTCCGTTAAATGTCGCTGTTTGGAGACAAAACCTCCCCATGGTGAAGCTACTTCTCAAAGCTGGTGCTTGCGTGGACCAGAGAGACGCATCAGGTGTCAATTCCCTGTATACAGCGATAAGAAACAATAACACGAAGATAGCAAAAACGTTGATCCTTGCTGGAGCTAATATGAATGCGATATGCCGCCCTGGAACGGACTATTCGGAGACACCATTCTCGGTCGCAATTGATAAGGAAGTCAATGTGGAATTTATTAGGATACTGCTGAAGTTTGGCGCCGATCCATGTCTGAAAATCGGCCATGGCTATCCTGTTTGGCACAAAGCGGTCTACAATGACAACTGTGAGAATCTACAAGTGCTGCTGGGACATCCGAAAGTGCGGCTAAACCTCAATGAGCAATGTTCCCTGGGTATGACGGCAGTGCACTACGCAGCATCGTATCATCGTTTTCGCGTCCTCGAGCAATTATTACTCGCAGGAGCGAAAGTTAATGTGATGGACAATAAGCAGTACACGCCATTATTCTACGCTGTATCTTACAGGAAATATCCTCCCGCGTTGGAACACGACAAGTGGCATAAAAGAACCTGGGGCATAATGGAATGGGTCGTCTGTTTCTCAGGACCCCGCTGCATAGAATTACTGCTCCAGCATGGAGCGGATATCAATCTGACCAGCAGGAAAGGCATTACTTTATTGGAGATACCCTATGACGCTAAGTATCACGGAAGCATACCAACGGTTCTTATAAAGCACTTGGCACTAATGGAGTCGTGCAAGCGATCGGTGAATGAACGTTACACTATAGTTATAAATAAGCACTGTAATCTCAGAGATATATACAAGAAGTGCAGTGCTGAATTGCAAGATATGAAGGAGACGCCGATAGACACGGGAATATCTTTCTGGGACTTTTTCGTAGGGAGTTCAACCACAGTGATCCGGTATCTCAGGAGTCTTCGAGTAAGACGGGCGTTTAGAATGGTCCCTTACGAAGAAAAGTTCTCGATTTATGGGGATGATCTAAAGATTCGTTTTGAAATAACTAAAAAACGCGGTAAGCAACGCAGACGAGCTTACAAGGCCTTGGCTAGTCTTACGAACTTTGGAGAAGTGATAATCGATAATATTTTTAGATTCTTACCGCTAAGGGATCTTGAAACTCTTGCCAGTATACCAAGACAGTCACGTATCCAATTTAAATCTAGTACTTGCAATTCGAAGTAAATTTTGGTTGGGTAAATGATATATTTTTTGTTTAAATGAATGGTATATTTATATTATATTGTACAAATCTGTTTGTTATTATTTTAAAATTATTGTATATGTCAACTTTTAATTAAATATTCTATACTGATTTTTTTGTACATTGATCGACCATTTAACAAATTATTACCTTGGCTTGTAACAAAGGATATTTTATAACAAGGAAGATTAATAAAAAACTGATCATTCTTCCATATCATGTACCTAATATATAATTTTGTAATAAATACTATATTTTTCTTTGTTAATCATGAAACTGTATTACGAAAAAATGTTATTCACTTTCTATCATGAATATCCTTAGATTCCTGAATCTCAAAATATAACTAATTAATTATTCCCACACCATTAGGATTTTTACACTATTGGTAAAAATTGTAATTCTAAACACATCATGTTAAATCTGAGGTATAAAATGTATCAATCTCGCCACACAAAATTTACTTTTCATTGACTTTGTCAGTGTGCCAACGATTAAATGAGTTTTTTAAAACGAGTCTTGTTTTTTGCTTCCTCCTAGAGGAAGCTTTCTGCACGGTCTTGTGCATCCTGCGACCGATTGAGGTTGATCTGCAGTATGTTCACGCTAGGAAAGTTAGCCATAACATTCCCACTTCTGTGGCCTCGGGATTTTTCAGTAGCTTCGCAAGCTTTTATGAGTACCGCTTCCGCCTTTGGCCTCGAAAGTTTCCTCCTCGATGTTGCCTTTCCAGGTACCGTCTTGTCTCTTGTTGGGACAGGATTTTCTTTCTTGCTTTTTCCTTTCCTCTTCTGCTTTCTAAATATCTCCTACTTGATTTCGGCCTGTTCCTGAAGGCCGTTTCCCATCTTCGCCGGGCTCGGGGTTCTGTCCCTCTGGGATGTAGTTGTAGGAGCAGAATTTAGTTGTTCCTTCCGGATGATGACTCTTCGGTTCTCGCCGATACTCAGTTTCCTTGCCCTCCCTATCGAGTCGCCGGGTGGGCTATTGGCCGCTCTCTTCTTTGAGGCGTTTTCTTCTGCCCCCTCTGGCAGTTTCATCGTCTTCCTTAATTCGCTTTGGAAGGCCGCTTTAGCCTCTTTATTTTTTAGCCTGCTTTTGAGTATTCACCTCAGGTATAACATAGAAGCTGCGTGATCGTTTTTCACCTTCTTGTGGATATTTGTGGCTTTAATCACAACATCTTCTATGGACAGCATCCTTTGTTCTAGGGCATTCAGGCATTGTTGCTCCAACTTATCGTTCTCTACTATTTGTCTCCACAGCCTCCACAGAGATGATCCAACTTGTGCTGCGCTTGCATCGTTGCCTCCTTTTTTCGTCGCTCGTCTCTTGAGATGCAATAAGGGCCAAGCGATCCGCCCCTTCTGCACCAGCCTGATTTGCCACATCGTGCTTCTGGCTCCTCCCAAAATCCGTGGAGCCTGCACCGACCACCGGGGCTTTCACCCGATCGGAGTCGATGGCGAGATTTTCCTCATTGTCGAGGTTACTCGCTTGGGGTACTGCATTTTCAAACACTTCTTCCATATTTGGTTTATTATTCGAGGTGCCTTCCCCTAGCTAAATTTTGTCCGCGCCGGGTATTTTATTTCCCAGGTACCCGTCATATCTGACGAGCGTTTCCCTATCCGCTACCTGGGGAGGAGCCTGATGCGAGACTAGCATCTCGACATAGTCTGTATGTATGTATGTATGTATGAAACCAAATTTTGTCCCCGTCATAACTCTTGAAGGACGGAATAGACGGAATTAGCTGAATTTTCGTGTGCACCTTAGATATGTCTCAACTTAGAACTGATTAAATTTTGAAGTCGATTGGATGACTTTAAGTTCTTATTTTAAAAAATATAACAATTTTGGAAAAAAAAAATTTTGTTAAATAATTTTTTTTTTATTTGTTTGAAAGTCATACAAAATGCAGACCGATGTTCTTAAAGTACATTTTATTTCCTTCTAAATTATGTATTTTAAAACTACTCACGAGATATTTTTGATTTAAAAATGCGGATTTGAAAAAGTAAGTACTTTTGAGAAAAATTAACTAATTTTACGAATTATAAATAAGTTTTTCGGCATTACATCTCAAAGATGAATATAATATAAACACAGATTCTTAAGAAACTTAGAACTGATTGAATTTTTGAGACAAATAGATGACATAAAGGTCTTATTTAAAAAAAAATCACAACTTAGCCAAAATTTTTTTTTACAAAAATAATGTTTTTTTTATTTATTGAAGATATGCCATATGGATTACTTTCTAAATGATGTATTTCAAAACTACCCACGAGTTATTTTTTACTTAAAATCGTGGATTTGTCAAAAAAGCTACTTTTAAAAAAATTAACTAATTTTATGAGTTATAAATTACTTTTTTTGCATTACATTTCAAATGAAGACCGATATTCTTGAACTATATTTGATTTTCTTCTAAATTATGTTCAAAATTACTCAAGTGTTACTTTTGACTTAAAAATGAATGATTTCTAATTATAATTTATCTACATTTTGAATGCAATCGATTTATAAATTCTATAAATAGCATGTGATAATAATACCTTACACTTTTTAATTTGCAGTTTAATAATTACTACATATCTATTGTAAATTTAATTTCCTAGGTCATTTTGTATAATGTATTTATTGAAAATAAGATAAACAGAAAAATGAATATTTATATTAAAATATACATTTAAAAAAATTATTTGATGTACTTGATCAATTCTCTTTGAGAAAGCATTCTGCCAAAGCAGTTAGCAGCGATTTTTTTAACTCTTTTGGAAAGTGCGTAAATATTGAAAAGTAAATAGTACTGTAAAATTTTTATTTTGCTTCACTAAATAAAAAATTGTTTTCAATTTTCTACGAGAATTTAATGTGCTTCACTTTCCTCGTACAGTTAATATAAGTGATTATCCACGATATCAACGAATAGAAATATGAGTCACAATTTCATACGCATACTCTTCATTGATGAACCGTAACAATCGCGTACATGTGCACGTATTTGGCATTTCCAGAAACTGGAGACAATGCACCTGTATCAACATTGTCATGATTATACTAATATAAAAGGAAAACGCCTATTCGGCTTTAATTCAGTAGATATAAGTAAGAAAAAAAAGTGGAGTCACAGTAGTAACAGATTGAGCCTAGTACTTTGAATACAGTGACCATGAAAATCACTATTGTCTTCTTGGCAATTTTAGCCTATAGTGGAAACATATCAGCATTTTTATTCCCAGATGATTTCCATCCGGTACAGGACACGCTACAGTGGTTAGGTAATCGTTTTGGCAACGCCAGAGATCGCTATCCACAACAACCAGAGAGACCGCAGGGTTCAGGTTCACAGGGCTTAAGGCCGCAGGGTCTGGGGCCACAAAGCTTTGGATCACAAAATTGGGGAACTCAGGGAGTAGTGCCACAGGGTGCAGTGCCACAGGGAATGTCGGGATCACAACAAGGTTGGCGCCCAATTCGCACCACTCCAAGGCCATTCTTCTACCCACCCCATCCAGCGCTTGTGGCACCCAGACCCAGTTATCTTGGAAATCATAACAGGCCCCTACAGAGTCAAAGTGAGTTCGTACCTGAAATCACCTACGGACGGTTACCCGAATTCAGGCCCGAAGATTATAAATAAGTCATCGAAAAATTAATCTAAACTAGTTCTAATCCTGTTGCGTAAACTATATATTATTTGTGTACGGGTGGACTCGATATAAATCTATATTATAAATAAAATGATGTACTTGCAAAATCATTTTGCTTTCTGAGCGTAAGATATATCTATCAACATTGTATGGTGGATGAGTTTTTTTTACCAAAGACAAATATTTGTGTGCATGTCAATATGTTTTTGTACTTTTCTTATTATTTAGTTCTAGAAATTTGTAAAGACTCAAGAAATTTAATGTTCATTTTTTCAAAAACAATAAATTAATTTAAAAACTTATGAGAAAATAAATAAATACATAGTTTTCAATACGCAGTTTTAATGAACCACTCCGAGGTGTAATAATTGTGTGTAACCACGTTTTTGTTATTATATTCCTACATATATTACTCTATAACATGCAAATTTATATAACTTTTTTTACATAAATATTTTTAATAAAAATTATTTTGTTTCTTTTGAACAACCGATTCTATCATAAAAAGAGTGTATTATATTTAAACATACTGTAGATTATAGCACTGCATGATATAAATCCGTACTTTTGTCACACCTAGTCGTGACGCTCATCATCGCACTCTTCGGTAGCGCTTATAATTGCGGATTTATGTCACGTAGTGTTACAAAATATCGTACGACACCTTCGGGTACATGCTCGCGTTGCAAGAATAACCCTAAGGAAAAAAAGAATCTTACGACATGATGGTGCCTTCAGTGGCCTACACCACGTGAATTATCACCCTCGTTGCGCTCGTGCACTAATTTCCCATTGTGCCATAACTGACTGAAAATGAACTCTAGGCTTGAAAATTTTTGTAATTTTAATGTGGGTATACGTATACATGTATACTTAATATTATTTATTTATTTATTTATAATCTAGTAATTGTTACACGTAACTGTTAATATAAATTCGTTCAAAATCTTTTTTAATATCTACTATTTATCATTTTTGTTCGAGTAATATATATATAATAAATTAGGTACCATCAGAAATCTATAATATTTAATGACAATTAATCATGTATAATATCAATATATAGTTAAATTGTATGTAAAAATTTTGAATGTGTTAGATAAAACAAGTCTTAGAACTGCCTTCCCATTAATATTTATGTAGATCAATATTTATCAGATACACTTAACTATTCAATTCCTAATTTTAAATAAAATTTTTCCAGAAACATCTACATAAGCTAAATATTTGTACTGTTTTATCGTAGTATTGACTAATTCTATTAGCTCATTATCTTCGTAAACACAAATGTAAAAATATATGCTATTGCTGCGAAAATTCACTAAATTTTAAGAATATTGTCTTTACTACATAGAAAATGCAAATATCAAAACTAAAGGACAATTTTAAAAACTATTATAACATTAATTGTAAACCATTCTGAATTCATTGGCTTCCTCAAACTCAATATATTAGTCATTATTGATATCAAAAAGAACATTAACCAGAAATTACTAAAGTACACTCGTTGTCTTGAATACATAGGAAAAACTCTATAAATATATTTTATTCAACATGTTCTCAAAATAATCACATATCTCTTTTTTGTAGTGTAACTTCCGGTGAATCGACATAACTCCACTTTTTCTTAGAAGAATTCCCTAAAACCATAAACTCCACTTTCCTCATCAAATATCATGGAAAAACGATAAAACTCCACTTTTCATAGCACATAGAAAAGTATCTGTATTAGAAAGAGTACACAAATTTTGCCCTACACACGAAAGCGACAGCTTCGGTAAGCTCGTCGTGAGCGATAGTTCATATATTTATCATGTATAGTTATCGGAAAAGAATATTGGTATTTGTCATTAAGACCAGAAAATCCGTGTAAATCCACTGAAATTCTTTTATTCCTGCAATAACAATATGAAGAATTCTCAAAATTTTCTACAGTTAGAGGGTTCAAAAAATATAAAAAAAAATTTTGAAGGCACACCTCTGAAAAAATTTTTTTGTCGTTCTGTAGGTTATAAAATATACGAGAAAACTTTCCAACAGTCGAACATGGTCTTGTGACACGGTTTTAAAAAATACTGAAAAATGGATAAAAAGTAGTCACTAATGATTAACCAATAGCAAGCTAAGTAGGTTTGAAGTAGGCAACAAATATTCCACAAAAAAACGATTAAAGTAGAAGAAAGGAGCTTTAATTTAAGAGGTTAAACGGAAAAATTAGTCAATTTAGCGCAAAGTTTCGTGCATTTGAAAATCGCAAAAAATGACCAAAAATGATCATAATTTTAAGAATTACGTGGATTCTGGTAAAATCGCTCAATTTTGGTCATTTTTCGCAATTTTAAAATGCACGTAAGTTTACCCCAAATTGATCGATTTTTCCGATTAACCTCTCAAATTAAAGCTCTTTTCTTCTACTTACCCATTAATGCACAAAACGACAGTTTTGTGCACGCATTTTCAAGGATACCAAACCCATTCGAAAAAATTTGTTTTTTTTTTAAATTCTTATACCGGGGGTTTTCGAGGATGCTCTTTCAGAATTTGGCATTGGGTTTTCAGAAAAACTTCAATAACAATGTTAATTTTGCAATATAATATAAAAAATGTGATTTTTTTTGTCAAAGTCGACTTTACTTTTTTTCCTTATTTATTTGATCATAATAACACCAGAAATTGTGGTCTTGATGTTTAAACCTCAAATAGCCAATTTATTTGCCCTGATTTATCCAAAATGGCGGATTTGTACCGTGGAGACATGAAAATGTTCAAGAATATTTTACTCCAAACTATCAAGTAGGAACAAATTTTATAGAATAAAAAGTGCTTAAAATGATTCAAGGAATATACGTGAATTTTTTCAGAATATTATGCAAAACTTTTGGAATTGGACCATATTTTGAAAAATTTTAAAATGTCAAAAAAAAATACGAAAAAATTCACACGTACTCCTGGAGTAGTTTTAAGAACTTTTTGTTCAACAACATTTTTTTATAAAGTTAGTCCTTAGCAAATAAATAATATTTCAAATCAAAAAAGACAGAAAAAAATCTGGGAAAATTAATACTTTTTCTTTGGAGAATTCTAAGTAGGTATAATTCAATAATGATTTACTGTTTTAATGTATGTAGAACAAAAATAATTACCTTACAGTGAGTATAAAACGAAATCGTTACTTTGCCACTGAAGAATATATATAGTGTTGCCCGGTTCTCACCACGGGGAGGTGAACGACAAAAGAGAACCATGTTTTTTTTTTATTTTATAATTTAATTTTTTTTTTTTTTTTGTAGATTTTGTTTTTTTATCTTTTCTGGATGAGCTAAATTAAAACAAGTGGGGCAAAAAAATAAATTACATGTGCTTCACAATTTTCTTATCCTTATTGAACAATTTTGGCCAGAGCAATATTTTTGTTTGGTAGTTTGTTCTACTGTATGAGGTTTTGAATTTGATGTTTTATTATCCAAATAACTTTTAACAACAGCTATAACAACATATTTAGTTCCAATTTTTTTACTTATATCTACCGTAGCAGTGTTGAATAATACAGTTGCATTTGTAATAGACATTTGGATAAACCTTATAAAAATGGCTTATGTCCATTTTTTCGACTTTGTCATAACGTTCAACAGGAGCAGTGGGATTTACACCAGCGACTGTAGACAATATTGATACAGGCTTAGAGTCCATTAGTGTAATGTAATTTATACTGCTGTTTTTGTTCTACATTGCATGGTACTTTCTACGTTCATCTTTTTTCTGATTTTACGTTCTGTTGGTACTCTATCCTGTCTTACCGTTCCAGTGTATTGAACCCAAGTTTTTTTAAATGGAGCAAGAGATCAGCATAAAAAAATAAATTATCAAAATAAATATGGTAATTTTTTAAATTACGAGGAGTTGTCACAGACAAAAACTGTGTCACTGTTTGGATCACGACGCGACTACCAAGAGAACTTTTGGATAAGATTTGTATTTTGCATTTTTACCACAGTATATATCGAAATCGATTAAATATCAATTAGTATTAGCAATACCCCACATCTTTATACCAAATCTAATTGGCTTACCTTTGATAAATTGTTTCAAAGAGCACCGTCCATAATACTTTATTATCATTTCGTCTACTGATAATGTTGACGAAAGAAAGCCAAATTGTAAAATATTTTTTTTCAAAATATTTACCAAAGATCTTACTCGCCAATCTTCGTTTTCCTTATTTTCATCACCAGGCTTATGTAGTTTTATATTAGATTTGATTTTTTCAAATTTTTTTACACTCATACACGAAAATACTGGTTGCAGCGGGAGGAAAAGTCTCTATCTTTTTAACCTCTCGCTATATGACGACTCGATATGCCCGATCTCCCATTCACTTTTCATGCAAAAAAGGTCCTATTCCTGC
>UXGD01007175.1:0-11372 GCA_900474315.1 Torymus auratus | reverse complement strand
GCCTCACTAGACAAAAAAATCGTATACTAACCATGGGAGCAAATAAAGAATGCCTCAGATCGCATGTTTGTCACCCGTGCTGAAGGCGAGGACAATTTCGAAAATTCGAACTTTCCGCCCGTCGCTTTGAAAAGTATTGTTCGATACACACGAGAAATGATTCAGCCTTCGACTCGGGTGACAATTTACATGCGATCTGGGACATTCTTTACTTTTGCTCCCTAGGTTTGTAATATACTATTTCTTTTGATAATTATCGAGATTATAACGTAAGTAAAAAATATCACAAAAATATCGTGGGAGCGCTCTGAAGGCAAGTATAGAAGAAGCCTGAGGGTCGACCGTGCTACATATACTTTGAAATGGGTATCCAATAGCTAATACTTATTTTTTCAAAAAGTAAGGCTTATAAAAACTAAACAATAAACTCTTTCATCACTTGAGTGGCAACGAAAATGATCAAATATAAATATAACAAACTAATGAAATATTTTTATTTTTAAGTAGGTGAAGGGGTGTTGAAATAAGTTAAAAGTCAGACTGTTTTGGTGTTTTACATACATAATGTTTTTATTTCTTTTTTTGTTCTTTAATGTATGCTACTTGTTAAATGCTATAAACAAAATGAAGATAAAATGAAAGTTTGCAAATGCTAAGATTTGTTTATATCGAGACTGTAAATAACATGAAACATTGTGTAATTACAATAATAAAGTATATGTGATCCTTCATGAGCAAACATTTGAATTGCCAAGTTTTTATTCATCATATAGCTTTCTTTTTTTTTTTTTTTTTTTTTTTTGTTAACGTTTATCCAGTTGAAAAAAATACAATCAAAGTTATACACCTCTCTCTCGCTTTATACAACTAAAAAAAAAAACTTGTCACGCGGTAATAAATTCGACGCTTAAAACTAGCCGCCGCGCAAAACGTCACGGAAACGTTTTGCGCGCGCACTCGTGATAATTCGCTTCGCTAAAAAAATAGGATAATATCACGCATTTTTACATTCAACTCCCAATCGTAGAAAAAAATAATTTTATATTACAAATTCGAAGCAATTAAGCATAATAAAAGGAAAACAATTATCAATAAACAAAACGAGGATGACAAATGTCGAATGATAAATTTATACACATATATGTCTATATCGTTTTTTTTCGGTGGAAAGCAAACGTTAGTTTTTTTTCTCCCATTTATACAAATAAATCTCTGCTTGTCTTTTCTTTCATCCACTTGAGTTTTATTTTTGTCTTCTTCTCGATCACAGCACTACGGTGTGGTACAATTGTCGATGTGTGAAAAGTCCGCGACGGAAAGTATAATACGCTTCATCATTTTTTGTTTTTTTTTTCGGTTCCCGGGTGAATCGGCGGTATTACATGCGAATTGTATAATTCAGTCTAACAATTTCGTCTTCGCAGCCAATATATATATGTGAAACCATATACAAACACGAGTTGCGCGTGCACCCGACTATACTTGTACCGCGCTAATCGTGTACACGCGCATCGACAAGTCATTGTAGCAGACGAAATTGGTATAAAAATTATACAATTTCTTACAAGTCTAAACGTAATTTTTCCTTCACACGGGAAACGTATTCGCTCGCGAGATTAGATCGCGAGATTATTTATATTATATATATACGACGCACAAAAGAACGGATAAACGAAAAATCTAGGGAATATTATCGTAAGGCAAGTATTACAATCATTTTTTTTTTCTCAAACTCGGCTCTATCAATTAATTATTTTTTTTTTTATCTTTATGCAAATTGTCACAATAGAAATGTTCCTCCTAAAAAATCACAATCGAGTTGATTTTTTTAGCCACAAGCAACAGACGTAATTATGAGCTTTCTTTATACAATTACAACTACTTGTTCCTTTCGACGGGAAAAAAACCTGTACAAGAATTTTGACGATGTATGCACGCATATATGAGGGTGCACACTCTAGAGTGAAAAAGTTTACAAGATTAATTAAAAAAAAATTTTTTTCCCGTCACGTGTGCGCGCGCGTGACGCCGAGTCTTATCGATCGTCGCTCGAGTCTTGTTTAGAGACGTTTTGGACAATAATAAACATGGAAGACCGTCTCGAAACGAGAAAATGCACAACTCTCTCAAATAAAAAAAATCGCGATTATATACGGGCTTGCAGCAATGGCGCAATATTAAGAAAAGAAATAGATGCGATCAGTTTTGGCTCGGACTTTAGTGCGTTCTCTACTATTCGAATGAAATAAGACATGTAAGCGATCAATTTAAAGGAAAAAATCGAAACGTATAAAATATTTAATACGCGTATTGGAAAAGTTAAAAGAATCATAAAAAATCGTTTAATTCTAAATAAAAGAGTTATTTAAGAAAATCAATGATAGATTATTTATATTTTAAAATAAAATTTAATGAATAATGGCACAAAAGTTTGAGTCCTTACTCTCTTGCACATACATCTTTTCGTAACATTCCGCATTTATATAGTTCAAACAACAAAAATGCTCAGAATACACTCACCACTTATACGACTATTTATATGCAATATCGTGATTAGAACATAGCAGATTTATATAAGTTATCTAAAATCTAAAAATCCCCAAAGTAAGATGTTCTTTTTTTGTCTTTTTTTTACCATAGAAAAACCTATTGGTTATAGAAAGTAAGTAAGCATGTGCAGAATTTCTGCTGTTGAAAATGAGAAAACAAAAAGAAAAGAGTCCCTTACAGCCTGAGTTAGACTTTCATTTGAGATCTTTCAAAATCCACATGGAAAAAAGAAAAGGTAGTGATAATTGGTAAATGAAAGATAGTGAGCCGATGATGGTCGGGCTCCGTAAGATTCCATAGACTGACAGCCTGTTCGAGACACTTTCATTTTAAAGGACACAATAAATTTTTCGTTTAAATTAACCCGGATGCTTTAAATATTTAAATATTCAAATATTTAATCAAACTATAAATATCTCAATATGTAAATACTTACACCTAGAATAATTTGATTTTTTTTTCTTCTTTAATACGATTATTACTTGACTATAATTATATTTTGTTTTTTTTTTTGCACGTGTTTTAATTATGCCTTACTTTGAGCTCAAAAAAAGAAAAAGTAAAGATAAAAATGTGCTATGGAATTGTCGCGATGTGTAGTCAAGTAAACCGGGATGCCTTTGAGTAAAAAGCTCAATGACTTGACTAGTTTAAAGCGAGGCTCATAAAGTCCGGCAAAAAATGATATTACAACGATTTAGTAGATTGTACAAAACAATATTAACTCCTGCTGTGATTTTTTGCTTAAGTACACATTTGAATGATTTGCCATCATAACAGAGTATAAATATTTATCAATAAATAAATGAAATAGTTTAAACTGAAGTTATACAAAATAATCTGCTTCAGGCAGGAGACTCCATTAATTAAAATTACAATACAAATTATTATAGATCTGGTAAACTATAATAAAATTTCTATGCATTAAATTTCCCGGTTATATATATTTATATAAACAAACACGTGCTTTCTTACTCACTTTTCTTCTTGACAATTAACACTTCTAAAAATCGGACAGCATTAAACCTGATTTTTGCATAATTTTTTTTTGTCTTTTTATGTGTAACTACTCTGCGCTTCTGTTTTTGTTTTTTCACCTAATTTTACGTTTTAATCTTACATCGTTGACTCGCAACGCCTAATATTATTCGCTCAAGATAATCATTCGACTTCGAGTAGAAGAGGGAGAGGATTCTGGACATTTCAGCGGCCCACGATTTTGTTATTCCGCAACGGTCACGGGTCTCCAAGACTTCGACATTTCCGTTGCTTTGAAGGATGGGACGAACTCTGCCGCGTTGGGGTTTAGCGTGCTCTGAAAATGAAATTTCATTATTTCAAAACAGTCATTCTTTAAACATGCCTCAACGACAATCTCTGTCTGTGATACTGCGATTGATAGACTGAGATTTACAAAAAGACAACACTTCTTGTAAGGAATACAGAGTTGACATTTATCAAATTTTTCATAAACAGGCTTGAAACTATTTTTAAGATTTGCAACTTGTAAGTATTCAAAAAGGTGTTTTGGATAATTATAATTTGGCAAGCTTTGATTAGAATAATAATATTCAAGGACATACCTGTTTAGCAATGTCATCATGAACTCGCAAGCTGTTTAGTTGCTGGCACAGTTCAGCACCATTGTTTTCCGTGCTTGTGGCAGCATTCCAAGCACTGGAGGACTGATTTCTTTCGTGCTGCCTCTCTTCTTCAAGCATTGCTTCCAAGCACTCCTCCATTAGCTCTTCCTCCTCTAACTGTTGGAGTACCTATAAAGAAACATTATTTTTAATTTACTTCCTCATATATAACCTTCAAATTTCCATGAATACTTTGATCAGATTCAAAGTCATCTTGCAAAGCTATCAAAAGTATAAAGACTGTTACCTGTTTATCGAACTCCTCTTCGTTCTCCATCCACATGTACTCTGAGAAGTCCTCATTTGCCACTGGAGCTTGAATTCCCTGCTCTCCATTTTCCAGGTAGGCGATTACTCCACTCTCGTGTCCGTAGTAACCATTACCGGACCCTCCCGTTGGAATCTTCATTTTCATATGCTCAGCTTTGTATTCCACACTAAAACACATGATGCGAGTCCTAAATTACAAATAGTGTGATTACACTGTTGTAGAAGAAAACTAGCAAGGGACAGCACAAAGGTCTTGATAACAGAAGCGGTTAGTGGGTAACTTGGAGCCTCTCTATACCCCTTCTCCCAGTCCAGCCACTTAAAACTTTCAGAAGCCAGACAGGAGTAGGGGCTACAGTCAAGGACTACCATCGAATGCTATCAAGGTTCATTGCCTCCATTTCTAGGACACTCAAGCGATCAACATAAAAAAAGCATCATTCTACCACTGGCTTTGCATTCAAATACAGCTATTGTTAGAGAACATGTAAAGCGTCTTATAAATATAACACCACATTATATCAGCTCACAGCACATTCACACATCCACTCAATTAAAAATTTTCGCAGTCACACTCACATATATACGTGCGTATTCCAATCACTGTCTTGCACAATCCAAAAATCAACTTTAATTCCGCATCAAACTAACAGCAGCAGTAGCTCGCACCGGACGTCGAGTGAAATTTTTTCATCGACCCGATCGAGGCCACCGCACGCACACTTATATACGCATACTCAAATGCTCTGTACGCATACACTTACACCCACGCTCGAAAGAAGACGCGAAAAGTCAGTCCGCCGAAGGGAATAATTGTACGTGTATATAGGTACGAAAGCGTCGCGCGAGCGATATATACATGTATTTATCAAAAGAATATAAAGTATATCGGCGACGACGGTGAAGGTTGCTGACCAGACTCAACCTTGGGCTCCTCTCTCTTTTCGGGCTCCGCGTCTCTGTCTATATACACTCTCGCTCTCTCGCCTTGAGAGCCGCCGCAGCCGCCACGACCGCGCCTCGCACACGTACACGTTACTCACACAGTAGCGCGCGCGCGCGTGAAAAGCTCTCTCGCAGGGCGCTGTGCTCTACACTGCGGCGAATACTGCTCCGAAAAATTTTCATTCATTTTTTAAAAGCCACCGCAGCAAGCGCTGGGTTATCCCAGACCGTGTGTATGTTTACGCGCGCGTGCGGTTATATAAATTAGAGGGGAGGTGAGAGAGAGTTTATAGAAAGGTTGCTGTGGTATACGAGAGGAACAAGAGACGATATTTTTGGGTTTTTTTTTCGAGGAGAGTTGGGTAATCGGTTATTGATTTTCGGGATTACAGAGGCGACGTGTTTTTCAGGGAAGTTGGTAATTGCGATTGATTGTGGAAGTAAATTGGAATTTAGAGAATTGTTGACGTTGGAACTTTAAGATGCTGAAATGTGTTTTATTTCATTATACTGTCTGTGTGCTCCGTTTTTTAGTATTTCGTATTACAATCTTTTATACGGATTAGTAATAAAGTGAAAACCCCTTACGTAAATTTTTAACTATACCGATTGTTTACATGGAATCACTCTATCTATTTCGGGTTGTATTTTTAAACTTTTGCTTTAGCGATATTTATAGAACCAACTATATATATATCAAAGCTAATTTGAACTTTCATCGTTATAAAAACAGACCGACTTATGCACTCGCACAAAAGAGCGCGCTAATCGTTCCCCTGCAGCCACGCGCAAAGTTTAAAAATAACTCTCATCGAGTCATAAAATATTATAATAATTACACTCTGTCCTACTACCGGCGATGTTTACAGTCATACTCCTAACACACACGTTGCATAACAATTATTACAACCGCGCGTTGTAAATATTCAGCGGCTCGCGCGAGGTGCAACGATAATAACCAGAAATAAAATTCAGCGATAATATATAGGGTTGCGTAAAAATGACCGCGATAACTTGCTAATGTAAAATGCGATACCTTTTTTTTACGGGCGACTGTTTTTTTCGACACACAAAAGTAGCGCGTGCGCGCATACGATTATGGCCCGGCCGGCGATTTATTTTCGCCAAGGAGAAAAAAAAGGATCGTTGTTACCTCATATGGCGCCTTTATTACGGCATTACAAGTCGAATGTAATGACATTTATGCGCAACGCATATTCGCGCATGTACCTAGCCTTCCTTTTTCGCTGCCCGAATTTACTTTCCGATTTTTTTCTTTTTTTTATAGTTTGATAGTTCGGCTAATGGATAGGTAAAGGTGTAGTTGAGTAGCTTTTTGTTATACGTTTCATTTTATTTATAGTCGGTGATAAATATTGCTTCTAATCTTATCCGTTGTCCCATTTTTTCTCTATTCTTTATGTATTACAGTTTTACTTTATTATGCGCTTCTAGCAGTTTATTATTTCAGTTTCTATTCATGATCAATATTTTTGTATTTTAATAGCTGTGTATTATTTATCATTCTGACAACGCAGCGACTGCTGCAAATTTATGCTTGTTTGCATTGTTCTAAATAACAGTAAAATGGGTGAAATTCATTCTCCCTTGTTTTAACAAAAGTGTCACTGTTTCAGTCGAATTATCGTAATTACCAAATTATTCAATTTGTATTATCACCGCCTATTTACAGACGACTTTGACACTAAAAACACCATTTTCGAAGCTCTCGATATCAACAAATTGTAATTAAATGCCGTATAATCTTATCTTATCACGTTATAATCCGTTCGCGCGAAAAAAAAAACCAAGATTAATTAGCGCAAAGTCGCTTTAAACTACGCATGCTCCATGCCAATCATTGTTACAAGCTACCTGAAATAGATAAGCCAACTTTATTAACGCGATAACTTTTAATGTTTTATACCACTCATCAAAATAATAAAGCCTATTTCATTGCGTGTTTACGCTACAGTCTAAGCATAGCGTAAACATTCAAACTCAAGGTTAGATACAAAATCCAATTCGTCGTGTATATATATAGCTTTCAAATGAAATCCGTTTCTTTGTTCGAAAAAATGTATGCGCAAGGCTGATATACCTACTCGTTATCGTTATGCAAAGCTCGTCAATTGAAAAATTACGAAGACATTCCGATTCAGTTATTATTTGTCAAAACAACAGCCAGTTATCTGTACATACAGTTATTCACGACGTAAAGAAAAACGAAAAAAAAATACCAATACGCAAATCCAGAATCACTATACTATCGCTTTCCAGCCAACCGACAATTTTGAGGTATAATCGATCGCAGGGACCCACGATTGCGCAATTGCTATTCTACCTACCTCAAAACAAAGCGCGCCACGCAATATTCACCGAAAGACAGATACAACGCAACGCATACGCACGCTTGTCTCTCTTTCTCTTTCGTCGGACGACAACATGTCGCGCTCTTTCTCTCGTTCGCGGCAGCTGCGCAAATGTATACCTCCACCTCCTCGGCGTTTTCATCGCCCGCATCTGCCTCCTGCTGCTGTACGGTTCAACCAATTTTCCATTTTTCCGTCCCGGCGCACTGAGAATTTTGAGATTTCGAGAAAAAGAACCGAAAGCGACTAACCGCACGCTGCTGCTATTGTGTGCGTGCAGTGTAGTACAGGCTAGAAACGACGGCCGCCGCACCATTTTGAGAAGCGGCAGCTGGCGCGTCGCGCGATTGTTTACGTTCGACGACGATGGAGCTTTTGGTGCGGTTTTTTTTCACTCTTGTCGCCCCATATGGGGCAAAACGAACCGCGCTGTAGTGTCGAAATTAATTGGAATGCGTTCGTGTGTGTGCCTCGCGATCGCGCGGAATTTATCAATAGCGTCGTAGCGCGCGCGACGCGAAAGTAGGCTAAATGCGAGTGAGGTCGGTCGGTTTTGCTGCGGCTTTTTCACTTGGTTCGTTTAATTTATTGCCCAGAGCTACGTGTATACCGGTCTTTTAATAGACACAGTACGCATCGGCGACGTAGTGACAATTTTCAATGCCCACGAAAATAACTAATGCATTATTTATATATGAAATTCAAATATATGCAGATGTACGGATTTACTAATCACATCGTTATTATTATTATTCGAGGTAATAATGGTTTCGCGCGGGATTATACCTGATATACGAAATTCGATTAAAGCTCATCGCGCGGATGACATCTGCGACGAGCTGGTTCAGCGCGGGTATAACATCGCGGCGACCCCAAACACAACCCGCGCGCGACTCCTACGCGCAATCTCCATGCAAATCCGTGGCTGCAGCCTCCCCCCCAACTTTCCCACCCACCAATCACCTCCTCCTCCTCCTAGATGACGACGGCGGCCGTCGATCCCTACGCGCACGCCTATCTGCCCCGCGAATCGAGTGTCCCTACCCTCGCAACGATGAGTCATCAGCCTTTTTAATCAATCTCTCTATCTCTCGCTCACTCGCTGTCCCTGCGTTTTACATAATTTTCTGCCTTTACAACACCAAACTGCGTCTCAACTCTCTCTCTCCGATCTATAAATAACCTTGCCTCGAAGCTCTCTCTCTCTCTCTCTCTTTCTCAGTTTCCTTACGCGCATAATTTCAATGCAGAGAGAGAAAGAGATACTCGCGACGAGCCAACGGAAAATCATGACCCCTGGCAGCAATAAACGTATACACGTCACGTAAACAAACGCTCGCTCGCGCCATTTCGGAGCCAAAAACAAACAGAGCCGTCACCGCCGCCGTGCTCTTCCTGTGTATGCAAGGCACCTGCAACAGCGCGCTCGCTCGCGTTATTATATTCTATATTCGCCTTTCTCGCGAACGAACGTAGGTAGACGTGTGTGTATATATATGTATATATTTTTCTATGTGTCGCGAGTGTATATGTAATAGCTAGGAAGGAGAGGAAGAAATATATAATATGCTGGATGTCCATTTTCTCGGCTCTCGTTCGCGAGCGGCGAGCCACGACGCGCGCGTGAAAATGTCGGCGGCGCTGATGCAGAATAAAAGGAAGAAAAAAAACACCCGCCGCGTCCTGGTAACAGCCGTTAGCCCCCCGCGCCAATACGACGCACAACGATAGCCTCCCGTGGGTGTACACGTATATAAGTGCGCCCATTATACAGATCTAGCGTATACCCTATATGTATGCGCATATAGATAGACACAAGACAAGCATCAGGCACAGTAGATACAGACATACACACAGACACACTCGACGTTGATTATTATGCACAAAACTTTACTCACCTCGGTTGCGCAAGATATATTAACGGATGAAGCACAGCTCGTCCGCCAGTGATATTATATTATCCGAATGTATTATACGGAAAAGGTGTGCCGTTAAACGACAACTGCGGCAACGACGAGTGGAATTTTTTATATAAAAAATTGATGGTGGGTGTGCGTGTATGTGTATATATATGTATAGGTATATATAACTGGGGGGAGAGCCAGGGAGGCGAGTTTAAAGAGATGCGAGTTCACTGCTTGGCTGCTGCTGCGACTATGCGCGCGCGGGTCGCTGCTGCTGCTTTCTTTCTCTTCTGCGCCGCGCCGCCGTGCGTTTCCTCTCTCGCCGCGTCGACGTCGTCGAATCTCTCCCCCTCCCTCCTGCTTCTACATACACCGCCTGTAGGTATATACGCTTTATTCGAGAGCTGCCGTGTGCGGAGTTTTGGTTTATTTGGGGGGAGCTCGGTTTTCCGGCCACTCTGATGTACGCGACCGAGATCCTGACCGTAAGAGTTACCGAGGTGTAGGTAATTGTTGGTAACTTGGTACGGAGTTGTAGGGATTGATTTTTGTGGGGGTGGTGAATTTTTGAGGTGGGTGGGTTGGGTGTGGGTGATACGTGTTCAGTTTTCAGTACTCCGGTATGCATTGTAATAATAAAATATGTATGAGATGTAGGGTGTGGGTGGGGTTGTATCTACATTAATTTATTATTGCCGGTTTAAATAGATGTTTGACTGGTTTTTGTATGTTTAATGTATGTGTGAATTGAAAATTTTATTAATCTTGTTGACTGTAATTTATAAATTTTGGTTTTTGTACGTTAAAAACCGTTTTTTATGTGAAAAACTGAATAAATTGGGACTTGCTCCAAAATTTTCAAAATGGAGCACCGACGCCTTTCTTTGTTCTCTGCTCACTTCCTTTGTGTATTTACGACTTTTGAGATTGAAAGAATATTAAAAAAAATGTATTTATAAAAAAAGGTTCTAATTTATAGAATGATTTTAAAAAAATCGTCGTTGATTCTTATGCTTTAAGTGCTAATTTTTTATCAAATCAAATGCATTGTTTTTTTTTTCTTAATGACATAAGAATTATTAAGTCAGTTTTTTTTGTACTTTTGAAGGAATATTATTACAATAATATATTTAATTTTTAATTAAAACGATTCTATTTCAATTTGAGTGACATTAAATTTACGTAAACAAATACGTGTTCTCATAAAAAATTACGGTCAAATTTGACAGTTTCTGACTTCAAGTAAAAGTCATCTTACATATGGTCTGTTCGTTTATTATTCATAGTTGCGGATTTTGCAGACATGTGCTACCACCTACAACAGCGAGTTTCTACTGGCGCGAAATTTCGATTTACCTTTTCCACTTGGCGCAGCTCCACTACGACAATCATAGTTGATTGAAAATTATCGATTTAATTATATTCATTTTTAGTTTAACTATTTCGATTCTGGTTGATTAAGCCTGATTATTCAAGTAACTGTTTAATTCTGATTTCAGTCTTTGCACTGCTAATAAGTGATGTTTACAAATAATATTTTTGGTATAAACCTAGCATATGAGCTATTCTCAAATTTATTTCCCTTTTACATCTCAAAAAAAAATAAAAAATTTTTTTTAAGGCACACTCATGGGACAAGGTTTTGCTTGTTTTTTGAGCTTTACTAGATAAGAAAAAAAAATGTGCAC
>UXGD01007174.1:0-11372 GCA_900474315.1 Torymus auratus | reverse complement strand
ACACACACACACACACACACACACACACACATCCATACGGACATTTTCTAAAAATGGTGTATTTCGATTCCAAATTTGCTAAACAACATTCCTAACACAGTATCTCATAAACCTTTTTTTTTTTTTTTACTATCACAAAGCTTCCTCTAGGAGGAAGCAAAACAGTAGGCGAATTGTTATATTCAAAAATATAATTTTCGTAATTTGGAATTTCGAAATTAAGAACAATCTGCATAATATTATTTAAAATATTTTCCAAATCTGATACTGTAAATTCCGAACAGGAGAAATTCAAAACACAAAATGAATTGCTTTCGAAAAAAAAATCAGGAAAATTTGCATCTATAAAAACTGAAAACAGATTGCTTAACATTATGAAGACACTATTAACTAGAAAAATAAAATTCTGAAAAATCTAAAACATTCATTGCTATATGATTTTTAGTTTATCTGTCAACGTTATGGCTTTCTTAAATCACTTCATTTTCTAGAATTTAATTGTTTAGGTAAAAATGGCGTTCGAAATATTGATATCACATATCATATAAAAATAATTGAAAAAACAAAATGTGATTGTCTTCTTACCAAATTTTTTCGAGTTTTTATATATTATACATTTTTAAACATTCCGTAATTTTACCTTTCTATTATTAGATATTCGGAATCGTTTTTTTTTAATTTTCTGAAAACATACCCATCTATCATTTTACCATTCTGATAAAATACCTCCCCCCAAAAACGTCTACAATTGACTTCAATTTTAAAGTGGATCGGCTAAACTCTAGACCCCCCCCCCTTACCCAAGACGAGGTTGGTTATTCACTAGGTTTCGTTGACAGAGAACGCAATGGTTGAAAAACTGGGATGAATGAATTAAACCTAATAGATTGTGGTTATACGAATCTTATAGTTGTGTGCTTTTTAAGCTTTTATAGATAATTATATGCATTATCAAAATAAACGAATCTAATAAAATATTCTACAACAGATTGTGTTGTAGTCAACCCGTTTACGCTGTTCCAAGCTCTAAGCTGAAATTCTTATCAGCCACTCCAACAAAACACACAGAAGCAACTTCATTTCCACGTATCTTCTTGTTTCACTAGCACCACCCCCAAACAATATTTCAAACCTGTAGCATGCATACCTACAAGCACGGCCTACCAACCAAAAGAAGCCCCGCGATACTCACTCGCGCGGCTGCTACTACACCCGCGACTTTCTCCCTCTCCTACGCGAAAGATAACGAGCCGATAACTCGCTCTCCACTATACACATGCGCGCGTGCTCAAGGTCGCGAGGATAAACTCTTTGCTAGGGCGCGCATGTTGTGCATACCGCACGGCTCTACCACGGCGGGCTGCGCGCGGTTGAGGGAGGGGGATCATTAGGGTGATTAATGCTGATGGGGGAGCCAGATAGCCCCGCGGAGCCTTGATTTATCGATGTCACCCGGGCGCAGCAACGGGTCAGCGTTAAGAGATAAATGGTAAATGGCGCCCTATGGACGAGATAGAGAGAGAAAGAGAGAGAGAGAGGAACGAGCGCGGAGTGATTATGCGAGAAGTTGGATAAAGGAGGTGATTCTTAGGTGCGAGGAGTGTATAGGGAATCTGAGAAATATGGAACGTGATAAGGGGGGTGGCGTTATCATAGGCGTAGAAGCTACACTGGCGAGAGTTAAGTGCATTAAAGAGTTATTTTGGCTAGAGTAAACTAAAATCGTGTTTTATGAAGGTTTATCGAACGATTATTTGAGGACCTTTTGTTCACTTGCTATATATGCACTTTCGGCATGATACGTTTATTTTCAATGAAAAGTATTAAAAGTATAACACCTTGGGAGCTGATAGTAAAATAAACTTTATGCAACAGTCACTCATCGGTTCTTCAACGTTCACAATAATATCCATCAAAAAATGAAAGCACTGCTGCTACCTCATCGAGGCAATCGTTGATGTCGATGAGCGCGGTGGAATGCATCTCCGACATAAATCACACGCGGCGTTCCGCGTCGATACTTACTTTATGAATTGCCCCGAAAGTTTAGCTAACCGTGATAAATCAGAGCTGGCGCGCGTACGGTTGTCACGCCGGTAGGGATGACTTTCGCTTTTTAATCGGCTATCAGTATGCGATATTCCGAATAATTCAGGGAAAACTATCGTTAAACGCTCGATGGAACAATATAAGTTGAGAGAATATAAATCTCAGTGTACGAGTGTGTGTATAAGTACTACGAGAGTCGTCGACACGGACAGACCGCCGCCCGTTCGGAAATGGGCGAAGCCCATTCCTTCTTCAATTATAATATTATAACACTTTTAAGAGAACAGGCCGTGTGGCCGCCGCCCGTTCTCTTGTCTGTCGTATAGGAATTAATACACCGATGGATCCTCTTAAAAGTGTTATAATTGAAGAAGGAAATGGGCAAAGCCGTGACCGCCGCCCGTTCTCTTGATGTTTTATGGGAAGAACTCTCGGTGCGCAGACGAAAAAAGTACAACTCAGCCGCTTTTTACATCGGAGTCATGCCTATCTGCGTTCGAGATTTTGAGCTGTGCTAATCTTCGTCCAGCTCCGCGAGCAGTGCTTTTCTTCATACGAGACGTTGGTATGTGCGTGGGTATTCACTTTGCATACTTTTATCAAAATTGACTATTACCACACGCAAAAATTTATTTTCCACACGCTAACTAAACGCGTGTTGAAATGTGATATTTTACTCACGCAAAACGGGCCTGGAAGATCGAATTTTTGACACGGCGTCATGAAAAATTAATTTTATTGCTAATCTGTGTGAAAAGATAAAATTTCATTTTGTAATTTATTACTTTTTTGGTTGAAATATTCTAATATTCTTGAAGTTATTTTATTTTACATATTCAAAGCTATATGCGTTCTAAAAATTTTAATTATTTTAAGAGTGTATACATATTTTTAATATTTCTAAAGTATTTTTACCAGCTAAAAATTATCATTATACAAGACTAAGTTTATAAAGGGAATATAACAAATGTAATTAAAAGAGGACGTGTGATTTTATTAGATTTTATGAAATTTTATTAAAATTTTCATCTAATTAATACAAATACACGACGTAAATTAATTCTTGTTTCCTTTGAATCCATTATTATCGTGGATTCAATTGGTTTGCGTCATGATTTGAACCGTATTGGCAGGCTCCGTAAACATAGAATACACGCACATATACATAATGGTATCTGTATTGAACATGTATATAATTTTCACCACATATATACTATAGCGACGCTGTTAAAAAGTGTATACTGTTGCGTAATCTCGCCTTCGTCATAATCTAAATACCTCGATCGCATCAGTGAATCTCACATTTCATCAACACAGGATGCAGATAAGTGAGATTTGAATACGAGAGACCAAGCTTTGTAGGTATATTTGGGTGTTACATGTTTATACATACCGCAGGAATTCATGTTGCTCTCAGGAATTGGTAGGATAAAGGCAAGTTTACAATGAATATTTCCAGCTCTAAAGTCGTATACAATTTTCATTGATATAATTTAACACAACTTCTTTTACATGTACAAATACAAATTTTTAACGGCTTTTATGGACAGGAATATTGTTAAAGTAATCGAAAACTAAACTAGCCTTTAATGGTTATGATTTATTTTTATGATATAAGTTGTTCATTATTGTTGTATTTCATTTTTATAAATTAGATGTTTTGTCATTATGTAGTTCGTTAAACGACACGGAGGAATTCAATACTACTCACTTACAGTTACAAAAACCAATACACACACACACACACATTACTCGCGTATACACGAAATTTCAACGCCCTTTCGATCGGCCATTTACAAATGCAAATCCCGTCGGCGACAGCGGCGTCGAGATTCCTGTCGCGGCAATTGGACGCCGCCGTTACTTATACACTTTGCACGCGCGCATAGGTCAAGTATAGGTATATGGTGCAGACTTTTCAACGTACTTATACGATCGAATTAAACGCCGGGGCGCGCGATGTTGTTTATTTGTTCTCGAATAGATAATCCAGAGGCGATATATACGCGCGCCGAGCGAAATGTGGGTGGAGTGGCGCGCGCGCGCTCGAGTCACGTATATATGATTAAGCGATGTTATCCGCGCTTTTCTTATGGCTCCGCGCGCGCACCTGTATGGTAGGTTTATTCTAACGCCCACGCGCGAGCGTTTATATGCGCTTTTACGCAGTCGCCGGTACCTGTCGCTTTTGCGAAAAGAAGGTGGTAAATGACGACGATTGTCAGTGATTATCGTTGATTTGTTTACAGCTTAATAGGCGGCTCTATGCGGCTATGGCTGCGAAAGGAACGATTTAATTTGAATTTTTAATTAGGCGAGTGGATTGCTGCTGATAAGCGCGTTCATTGTAAACTCCACATAAGTACATGAGAAAAAGAGATTGAAAAGTATGTTACACTGCGGAGAGACCAGTTCTCTAGCACTCGTATATTACGGAGCACTTTCTTGACCACATTATTTCCGACGTAAGTACTTCAAATCCTTCATTACCTGCTGTACCCTGAAATTCATCATCCCGGCAGATCCTTGTCTACCAATTACCCAATACACCGGTCCATACCAGAGATTCCGCGATCAGCACGCGCGACATTATCGATGAAGTTATCCAACCTGCCGGCGCGATCGCGTCACGGGGCAAAATTGAAACTGACCCACTCCCGTCCGCCATCTGACAAATTCATCTCCTCCGCATTTTTTATCTCTCTCTCTCTCTTTCACTATGTGTCTCGGCACACAATCGGCCGTATCATTGCCGCCGCTTGACGCTCCGATTTCTCATTCCCGCGGGAGAAAGTGCGCGCGGCGCGGGGGACGCATTCCTCTGTGTGTCTGTATATACCTGCGCCGCCGCACAGCTCGTCTATTGTTGACATGTGCCGATTACGCGAGCCGCTTTTTTGTTGGCGTTGTCGAGTCGCCGCCGCGGCGAAAGTGCCGTCATGAGATGGTGATCGGTGGGGTGGACGGGAGGGGGAAGCGTGCGATATGAGGTGCAGGGGAAAAAGTGACGGTCTGTGCTAGGATTTTATCCGGGGGAAAGGTGAACGATATTAACCTGCTTTTGTGGAATATCAGTATCTGCAGGAGAGGGGAAAAACAATGTGGCGCTGAAGTTTGTATAATAATTGATAATATAAAAGGCTATGTAGTTGTTTTTTAAATGCTGCTTGTTTTTTTTTAGTGGTTTGGGTGTATCGGGTAATTACGGTATTGCTTTGTTTATGGTATACAATGATAAAAGTAGTATAAAAGACATCCAGAATATTTTGTTGAAATACACGAGAAATTGAGAACCAATAATTTCCCTTCACTATATAATACTCGCACAATCTCGATTTTTTTCGCTGCCAAACCCCATTATACCATCTCAAAATAATTACCGATCGCTTATACTATACGCAACCCACGCTGCGCATTCCAACCTGCACCGACCACCACCACGGCTCGCAAAATCCTCGATCGCTCCGGAATACAGACGTTTTGCAGTAAAACTCGTCGGCGCTGCTACCATTGTTCACAAGGTGTAGTAACCATTCGCGGAAACCGCGCGCGCGCGCGTTTATATACATACAATGATACACGCGCAAGCACGACATTGTGTCGCCGCGCGCGCGGCTTTTTTATTCGGCACCGAGGGGGATTACGCGATGTGTGTTCGTATTACGAGGTCCTGGAACGCGCAAGGTGCGCGGGTACAGTTATATTCGGTAGAATGTGCGGTGATTGTCCGTGTAAAAATTGCCGTGTGTATTTGAGATTTTTGGAGAAAAAAAAATGTGGTTATTATATGCCAATCTGAAGGACGTCCATTTATTTGTAACGAGATTTCTTGTATTGTTATTTAACAAGCCAAGCAGTTTTTTTATCAATCATAGAATACATTTTCATTTGAAATTGTGAAATCTTTGTTAACAAACAGAATATTTTTGAATATAACATTTCGAAATACTTGCAATACCAATTGCTGTAAGAGCCACCACAAAGGACCGAACACTTGCAGCCACTCGAGCTGGCGCGTATATTTAAAATTCGAATTAGCTCGCTAGAGCGGCGGTCCTATTTTGGCGCACTGTTGTGTTCCTCCGCAAAAATGGCCGCGGCGAGTATATTGCGCGCGCGTACACTGCACGAGGGGAATACACTCGCGCGTGCGCGCACAAAAGAAGTTCGGAGCGAGCGAGAGAGAACAGGGCATATAGAGCAAACACGATGCTTGCATTCCTAGGTTAAGTGGATTCCACATGCGAGCGAGCGAGCGCAGCTGATGCGGCGGTCGGAGAGGAAAGTCCCGTCGAAATTAGAAATTCCTCGCCTTTTTCGATTTGAATTTATAATAAACAGCCGCGGAATTCGCCACAATGGCGGAGAAATGGTTCGCGGACTGCACCTCGCGCGAGCGCTTTCTAGAATTGTGGACTGCGCGAAGGTGGAAAATGCTGCTGCCGGGGTTTCTGGAATTCTGGGTATAGGAAACGCGAGTAAAAGCTAGCGGCGGCGTAAGAGCGAAATGCGGTAATGAAGTGAAAAGGTTTCGCGAATTTTCAACGTGCATTTTTTTTAAATCATTTATATCGGTCTCCCAATGTAACGCTAAATGCGTTAAAACCGCAGGTTTTTGCGTAAAGTAAAAAAGAAAAGCAAATCACGAAACTATACAAATTTTAAGACGCCATTACGCATCACCTCTCAGCCCGAGCCGCACGCACTAATGCCGCACGCACTTAAACTCGCGCCTCGCGAGGCATACAATTAGCATAATAAAGTGAATCTCAGCCGCGCGCGCATCTTCTCTCGGCGAGGAAGAAGAAAAAAAACTCTAAAGTGCTATAATCGGCGAACGAAAAATCCCCCATAAGGATATTTAACGGTATAATCCCCCGACGCGCGCGCATCTTAATGCCTCCGTGCGGTGTGCGCAATTGACGCGATACATAAACTTCGGGAGAGCTGGTACAGCGAATCACACTTACGCGGGAGGTGAGGTCGCGTGCGTGCGGTCTGGTTTTCTCGCGCGAGCGACCGGTAGCTAACCTATAACCTTATACGCGTCGGTGTGCTGGCCATTAGCGAGACTCGTGAATTATTTATGGTTTTAGGAAAGATGCGCGGACTTTTGTGGGTGAGGTTTCTGTGCGTATAGCGGTCGAGTGGTAGAGTTTGATCAGGTGAGTAGTTGAGTAGTAAAACGTAAAAATCGGTAAATCGGTATCACGGCGAAAAATTTTGTATTGTAATAATTACTTTATTTAATTGTAAACGTTGGACGGATTTATATTCTCATCACTATTACAACAATTTTACTACAATTTATAGTAAAGTTGCAATACATGTAAAAATTACAAGAAAATAAAAACATTTTTCCCTATAAAGTAACTTTCATAAGAATGTGAGTCTCTCTCTTACTATTATTATCAAACACGTAGTAATACTTGCAACACAAAATGTTTTGTACGTGTAATTATTTAGTTATCTATACAATAATAAAATATTAAAACTTTTCTTTTTATTGCAATTAAATTCTATTTAACAGTAGAATATTAAATTATAAAAATACTTGTTTCTACTGAAACGTAATCAAGATATTAAAATGCAAATTGATTTCCATCCTACAACTTATATAAAAACCTATAGACACCTTAACAATCGCTCACAAAACAATTTGCCTATACAACCTCCAACTTCACCTCACCATTTGCCCGCCATTCCAACCTGTCTAGAAAAAACCTGCACACATCTCTACGAAAAAAAACGAGACAATGGTCAGGTGAGAAACGCGCGCACACACGCGCGAACAGCAGGAACGTGTCTGATTAGCGAGGCAATCAATTTGGTACGTGGATCCACTTGGCTGCTGTTGCTGCTGCTGTCCATTCATCGCCTAATGAAACAGCGTGTCGGTGGAGCGCGCACGGCTGGCTAGGCATCAAAATTCAAACAAGCACCTCATCATCTCGCGCGCAGCCGCGAAAGAAAGCCAGAGCTGAGAGAAAAGGGAAGACGGTTGATGCGCGTGACGCCTTTTTTTGGGATTGTAGAAGACGAAGAGGGAGATAGTCCATTGGATATACAATCTAATTAAAAAGTTTTTGTGCGATGGAGATGGAAGAAGATGTTGGGCGAGGTTCTGAAGCAGGTAATGATTTTAGATTGATACGTGAGGAATGATTAGCTGAGGTGTTTGAGAAAAAAGGTATGGTGGTTCGGATTCGGATTACGTAATATGAAGCTAAGTGTTTTATAAATATAGCACAAATTATTCTTATTATTATAATTTAAAAGAAGATTTTTGTAAAACCGAATAATTTTAAACAATATCAACACATGATAAAATAATTTTTTCACATTCATTTGTTAATTTTACAAATTTCTCCGTTTCACATCGGACCTTTAGCTACAACTGATGTCAAAGGTATATGTCCAGCTCTGCGCATCTTCCCAACGACACTGCACCACAGGTTCGCACTCACCTCTCCGCGCGTGCGCGTGTCTGCTTAGCATTCAGCGGACGCTGTGGCGCACAGAGCCGGCACCCGCGGAGTTAATTAATTCGACGTAACCGGGAGACCCGTTCGTGTAAATACACACTTACGCACGCGGCTGCGCCTAAATTACACGCCCTCGTATAATATACAGAGAGCCCCGGAGAAAGAGGACGCGAGATTTAGGAAAGCATTAAATTAAGACGGAACAAGTGCGCACTCGAGACCAAGAAAGAGAGAGAGAGAGAGCAAAAAGAGGGAGAATATACGTATACGCCGCGGCCACCGCCGAAAGGCGTAGTATCCTTTAATTGAGAAAAAGATCCGTGTAAAAGGCGCATGCGCGTTCGCGTGTTCTCAGGAGATAATTTTCCGTTCCTCTCTCTCCCCCGCGTTCTAACTCGCGCTCGCGCGCGGATCAATAATTTAATATGCAAATGGCTGCGTTCGCGCACTCAAGCGCGCAAAAAAGAAACCGCGTATCTCTCTTTCTCTCTCCCGAGGCATGAGAAATGACTTTGAAATTAGTTCACGCCCGCTAAAAGCGCGCGCATTTTAAAATCTAAGCAGCGCGATCTTTCTGCGTTTTTCGCATCCTTGAGGCGCTGCTCGCTCGCTCGCTCTCACTCTCCCGCGAGCTCACGATAATGCACCTGCCGAGCTGCGCGCGCCTTTCCCTCCCTCGACCGAGCGATACGTATAATTTCTCTCTCTCTCTCTCGCTCTCCCTATACTACACGTGTTTTCGCGAACTCGATCGCGGCGATTTCCCGAGAGCGTGTGTATAGCAACTGCTGGTTGCCCGCTTGCTTGCTGCCCCCCGGCCCACTATAATTTACGGCAATGAGCCGTTTTCTACCTGCCCGGGTCGTGAGTGCAAGTGCATCTCTCGGGCGCGGAGAGAGAGAGAAAGAGCCAAGCTGCCCCCGGAGCGGAGAGAAGGCATAGCATTAACTGGACGTTGCCCGAGCTCGAGTGCGCGCGAGGGAGAAAGAGAGAAGCGCTTAGGCGAGTAGGGCCCCCGCGCGCGAGATTATGCTGAGAGAGGCTGCAGTTCCTCAGAGCAGCGAATGAGAAAGAGAGAGAGAAAGACCGATTAAGCGGGTTCAGCGCCGTTTCTGCGTATGCAGAGAGCGGAGACGCTCTCTCGGTGGGAGTGGAGAGCTGATGTTCTCGTGCGGGAGGATAGCGGGGCTTTTTTTGCTGCGAGTTAACGTATAGGGAAATTTATGGTAGTGGTGGTAGTGGTATTTTTAATGGAACTTACCGGTGGATGTTGCTGTTTTAGTGCAGGTAATGTATATATGCTCACCTGAAAAGTGAAAGATTTTTTTATGTACAATAGTGGAAAAATAATTATTATTGATGATGCTTGTGCGTAAACATGGAAAATGAAGAAATTTCGTTATACGTAACAAAAATGTGTATATAACATAAAGGATACTAAATAACTAGCGATATTGAGTACATTTAGTGTCTACACAAATCCCTTATACAGGACTTTTATAGCACCGCTACATTGAGATAGTCTACACGACTAAAATCTACATCACGTGTAGAGATCATATATTGATCTAGATTTTAACTATGCACAATTTATGTCGATAACTAATTTGTATAAAAAATTTTTTTTTTGTCAAACATCCGCCACTTTTTTAAAATTAAAATATTGTTTTAATTCTTCGTTCACGTACAAGTGAAAGTAGTTTTCCAACTAATATCACCGGAGCTTTTATTTCAGATGATCCAGTCATGAGTACCTATAGTCACCGCAAAACGACTTTTTTTGGACCTCTGGCAGATGAGCTGTAGTAACTCGACTGTTAATCGCTATTTTTCCATATAAAAATTAATTTAATATCTTCAAATCAAATATGTATTTATTGTAGGTTAAAACATTGGTAAAAAATATATGAGTCTATCTTGAAAAAAATGACAAAAAAACTAATCCCATAATTATAGGTAGTTTTTAATCAATTGCGATTTTGCAGAAAAAGTATTATTCAACGATGATGTATGGCGAATTTCCGAATTTCGCGATTTGCTTCGAACTACTATATATTCTAAAATGCCTAAAGAAGTTTTCTGGAAAATTCGAATACTCTTTGCATTGTTGCCTAATAGAATTTTTCGTGATTGTTACGATAAATGCTGTTGAAGGTCGCGCTCCACGGTACTCGTTTTACGACGTACGCACGACTCGAGCCGATCACAAAAATGCTACAAATTTTTAACAATACATTAGAGTAAGTACCTGCTCAAATTTTCTTGAAACCTTCCTTAGGTATTTAAGAATATAGTAGTTCCAATAAAATCACGAAATTCAATAATTCATTACACAACTTTTTCATTTAAAAATGTAGGTTTCTCAAAAAAGTATTTTAAAATTTGCTATTTGGTTTAATAACAATCGCTGTTATTCCACTAAGGTTTATAACACTCCTAATACCCCAAATTTTGTTATGGGAAACTTTCTGGAAGTAATATTTAATCTTTTTTTGCGAAATCGTGTTGCGTCCCCCAAAGCCTACACAGAGAATTTCAGCACACAAATTATTTATCGAGATAAGTTGTACACAGCCAAAATCTACATCAATATGATCTATCCATTATGTAGATTTTGTCGTATAGAGTATCTCAATGCAGACTATATTATTATCTTTGCATATATTCACCATTGAAAATTTTTGGAACCATTTTTCAAATTGTAATTTCTCAAGAACGGCTTGATGTGTATCATCTTGAAATTTATAGACAATTTTGTACGGTATACAACTTGTTCTGAAAATGTATGCGTCTGTAAACATAATCCTGTAGAGCGCAAAATTCCAAGAAAAAAGTTCC
>UXGD01007173.1:0-11372 GCA_900474315.1 Torymus auratus | reverse complement strand
ATTTTATTTTAAATATTTAGTAATTCTATAAATAAATGAGTTTCAAAATTTTAATCTAGCACATTTTCAATTTAAAAGAAATTCAAATATTCGCGCTATTTTCAAATAGCCAATCACATCAATGCTTTAAATGAGACACTGTTTCCGGCCATCATTCTTTTAAGAGAGGATCGCTTGCTTACAGTGGCACGTCTGAGTGTCTTCCCCTTCTACGTGGATCTCGCCTCACCCGGCGATTTGGGATAAGAATTTTTTAAATAATCGACTCGTTTATCGTCGCACGTCTATATACCTCCCTTTTTTGACATCGACCTCGCGTCCCCCGGCTATTTCGGTTATGGGTTTTTTTCATAATTGATTCGTTCACGGTCGCACGTTTCCGTAGCTCCCTTTTTTGCGAGAACCTCGCACCTCCTAGGTATTTGGGTTCCAGACCTTTTTAAATGATTCACTGTTAAAAATGTCCTCAAATTTAAAAAACAGTTACAAATTTCTGAATTTTGAGAATAATGTAACTCAACATAATTTAATATACAAATACAATAGGTTTAATATAAAAACAATAAAATTTCGGCTCAAGTGTAAATAAATGCCAAATTTGAAATTTAATTTTTCCCGCCATATAATATGTACTGCCGGCCAGTACCTAGTTCACGCGCTGCCGCTAGGCGGCGCACACCTGTAGTCTCACCTACCTAAGTAAGCTGGCCCGAGAGGATATAGGGATACGGTACACATCTTGTCAGCAGATGGTCACCAGCAACTACCGAAGTTTATAAGACAAGACAATATTCTTAACATTCTTGTCACCACAATCTTGATATTGTATCGAAAACTATATAAATATTGTATCGATTATTGTCTTGAATATTGAGGAAAGACAACACAATATCAAGATTAATCTTGCTATATCGTGCAGCCCTAAGCAAATATTGAAAATTTATGATACTCGCATTCATCCTTTATCATTCCGAACTATTTCCCATCCCACTCCAAATTAAACCAATCATGTTTCACAAAAGATCACGATTTGCAGTTCTAATTCATCCTGAAATGCTTACACCATAATGAAAGAAAAACATTACATTTCACTCCAAAATATTAAAGTACGTATATATACCTGATAAAAATTGCAACTCTTCTATACATACTACCGCAACGAAACCTCCCTTAATTAACTCACTCGTCAATTTCCTCCTCCGCCCTGACGTGCCGCGTATTGATTATTCCTCTTTCTCGCAGGTGCGCGCGTTTTTATTTAAAATGATTCCCCTACAGCAGCAGCACCGGTAGCAGCGGCGGGCAACTTGCCGCGCTCTTTTTTTCCCAGATTTATTCCTTTCTCCCCCGTGCGCGCGCGCCTCGCGCCGTTCCCATTTTCCATTCCATCTCGCGCGTCCTTTATTACTCACTTTTCCACCTAAAACCCGTATTTTATCTCGCTCGCGCGCGCCGTGTGCTCGCGCGTTTCCTTCTATTACCTTTTTTTCCGCCCGGAGCCACGTATTTACGTGTCTCTGTGTCTACCCTCGTATAGGTACATAAACGTGTGTGTGTGTATACTCTCGGAGCCAATAGCTATTTTCTCTATCTCTCCCTTTGATTATTTCACTTTGTTTTTCCCCTCCGAAGTTGCGCATTTCCATATTTCTCGCGCGCGCTATCTCTTCCCTCTGCCGAGTTTCTCTGAGGGCTTTATATCCCGCTGGCGTGTAGCTGTTTATTTTTCTCACTTCTTCTGTCTGCGCGTCTCGCTTCGCCCTATCGCGCGCCCGCGTATGTGTATAGGTGTTTTTTATACGCTGCCTCTCCTCCTTCTCCACCCTGAAGCCGATGCTTTGTTATCGTAATTTCGCTTTTGAGCTGTACACTTATCGTTAAGGTATTCTTTTCGAAAACGCCTCCGCTGTGTGACCTCGTTCAGTCAATCACGCGACTGTGTTCTTGGTTTCTTGTTATCTGCATTGAAAGAATTTTTTTTTTTTAAATTACTAAAAATTTTTTTTTGTCGATTGTTAAAAAATAATTCAAAGATTGGTCAGAAAAAATGTGGTATAGTATTTACACAACTATTGTATTAACTATTACTATACATGCTTGGTATATTAATTATTATACATAACAATAAATCGAATTCTCATATTACTCTTACAAAGGTTCTTGTAAATATCGATATTCTTATATGGGAAAATCTTCAGAACATTTGACTCTTTTGTCCCTCTTTTTTTTTAATTTATTGCTGTTATTAGTTCAGTGTACGAAGCACATCATACACGAGACAGGGTGGAAAATCATCATTTTTAACCTATAGAAAACCGGTAATGTAAACCATATTGGTGTGCCACGCACGCTAAACTCTGAGCATGTAAAAAACTAGCAAAAATAGGCACTTTTTTAACTGTACCCCAAAAATGGACCTTTTTAGATAAGTTTTTTACATGCTCAGAGTTTAGCGTACGCCGCATAACAATATGGTTAACAGGACTGGTTTTCTACGTTAAAAATGAAGATTTTTCTAGCCTATCTTCTTTATGTGCTTCACACGCTAAACTAATACCAGCAATAAATTAAAAAAAAGGAACAAGAAAAGTCAAAAGTTCTAGAGATTTTCCCATATCGTACATCGATTTTATTAGGAATGCAAGAGATTCACGTGTCAAAGTATACTCCATCGATTAACATTGTTTTTCTCCCCAAAGATGTTTAAATAGAAAAGGCAAGAATATGTAGAAATAAGAGAAATACAGGAGCACCTCTAAACGACGAAGAAGTAAGAAGCGTTGTCACTGCTAAAATATGAAAGCATGCATGAGAAATGATTCGTTCTCAATAAACTAAATAGTTATAATAGTATAAAAGCATTAGTTTTTATGTATATCGATATACATTATATTTATACCAGATCTCAGTAAGAGTTTAAAATAAGAGTTTGTTCGACTGTTAAACAATTTTTTAAACTAAAATCGATATAACTTTAGTTCTAATTGATCAGAAAAAAGAAGCTCGGGGCTTGTTTTAAAAGCTTTTGTTCTCAATATCGATATACCAATAAATAAAAGAATAAACCACTAATGGAAGAACGCAATTCTTGAAAGAAAAATACGAGTTCAATACTTCAATATAAAGAAAATGCACTAAAACTTTAGAAGCAGGTTAAAAAAAATAAACAAAAAATAGCATATTTAGACATATTTGAAAACTTGCTTCTTTACATATATATAAAGATATTAAAATTTTAAAAAAACGGTTGCATAAATCACTCGCAAGAATGAGTGTTGGCCTTCAAACTAATTATTGGATCGAAACTGGATATAATTCTTCACATTTTCAACAAAGAATAATCGTCGTATTTAGATTAAAAACTTTCGAAGTTAGAGCTGTTTGTAATTTGGGATTTATTTCAAATTTTCAAGTCTTATTTCACGTCTATAATATTGAATAAAAAGGTAATATTAAAACAATAATTTTTTAATAAAAATTTTAAGACACGTGTCCTCCAATTATGGTTTAGAATTCGATTGAAACTAATTAACCTACTGTAAATTTAAATTTTCTTATTCTCGCTTTGTACTATAAACTTCTGATCATCATCGTTTGTTAAAACATGCATTTTTAACTTAACAACAATATCATCAAATTTTCTTATAATGAATTGTTATAACAAAGAAAGTTCCCAAGAACTCTACAATTTACTTCTATAAAAAAAGAAAAATAAATTCCCCCTTGAATAAGTCATTCTTTACTCTTCGATCAAAAGTTACAATATTTTCATTGAAAACTTTCGGCCATTTATATTTACTTTAAAGTACATTCAATTAAATTTAAAAGTCTTTCATGCCAGCGCGCGCGCAAAAGACGACGAGAGCAACTTGAAATAGTAATTGGTAAAAATGTTCCCTGAATCGGCATTCACTACTTTCATAAAACTTGCAAGCTCGCGCTCTCGCCCACTTCGAAACAAACTCGTCTTTCCGTCATATCCGTGACCCGTGCGCGCGCCTCGACTTATAATGCAAAACTTTCGGCCAACTTTCGCCGCGCGGCACAAATGGCATAGTATTTCATTCCTTGTCCGGAGTACAAAACTAAAAAGCACAATAAATAAGTTCCGAGCTTCCAGGTGTGCACGTATATATAGATACATACACATTTCTTCCCTCGCTCGCGTTTATATACATCTTCGCTCACGAGCTACTCCCGTCCTCTTTTTCCCATTTGCGAACTTCGCGCCTTCTTCCGCGTCTCAAATGCATACCAATGCGCCGCCAGGCGGTAATACGCGCGCCGCGAGGAGAATACAACGACATACTCTATACTCTGTCAGACGTAATGGCTCTATTTGAGATTTGTAGATTATGTATTTTTAATGCCCGTATGAATAAACTGCCTTGTTAATAATAAATTGGAATTTTATAAAAGCGTTATTTCGAAGTAGATTCCGCGTGAAAGTCGAAAATATACACGTCAAATTTTTATCCAATTCCTTCACTAATAACACGCTTATGAAATTCTATTATAATAACGCCCAATGCACATATACTTTAAATAATAAATTAAATTCTATCCCGTTTATATAAACATAATATATAATAAAAAAACGAATATTCGAACAACATGCAGTAAAGTCAACGCCTAAATTTTATCTTTTGGAAAACGCTCATCACGTAAAATTGGCGTCCACCCCAAATTTACATTCCCTCACATTCACAATCACGAGCAACCACCATCCTCATTTCCAACAGATCAGCACCGCATCGCAATATCCTAAACCTCGGCGCTCAAGCCTTCCTCCATTCATCTCAGCCGCAGTGACCTCTCAAGTCTCGCAAATTAACGATCCCGTGCGGCTCTGTATCGTTGCCGCGCGCCTCGTAAAAGACCATCGATCCTTAATCGAAAAGCTGCAGCCATGAAATTGCCACCCAATTCACCAGCGTTGCCGGTCGCCTTCTCCTCTCTCTTCGAGAGAAAAGGGGAGTGGATGCGCCGCGCCACCAACGGCTATATCCGCGCGCGTTCCGCAGCGAAGATATCCGTTAAAGGTGTATCTCCCGTGAGCGCTTCCGCGTTGCCGTGGTAACCCCGCGTTCTCTCTTGTGTGGCGCGAACCGAGGAGAGAGGACTCGCGCGCGCCGACGCTCTTTCGATCGGGCTCTCGTAGGTATTAGGTATGTGTGAGAGCTTGCACCACTGCTGGCCGGGTATGGTGGGTAAGCGTTATGTTTGTGGCCCTGTGCGTGTGGGTTCTTGTGTGGGGAGATGTAGGTAGTTAAGCGTGTATGGTTTTATGACATTTACGCGTATATGGAAAAAGTCTGATGTGGGTTTTGTTTTATTGTGAAAAATACTTTTTTTTAAGAAATGTGTGTGGTATGTAAGTATAGATGCTTGGTATGTCAATGTTATAAAACCTTTTTTTTTTATTATAGTGATATATGGTCGCGTCGAAAATGAAATTCATTTTTTTTGTGATTTTAACTATATCAAGCTGTTAAGAACGCTGTGGGGTCTTAATCTTTCGTTAAAACAATATTATGCGACTTGAATATTCAAATGAGCAATTTTTTAGGTAAACATCGAGATTAGATGCTTTTAAATACATGATAGGATTTTAATGTTTTATTAAGATTCATATACCCAAATTATAAGCTTTTAGCGCAGTAGTTGATCGAAATATAACAGAATCTTTTAAGGATTATATTCGAAAGAAGTTTTTAATCCAGTATATTGTGGTTGCAGAAAAAGATACCATTGCCAAAAATACGAAAGCCCCTTTTATAGTTCGTCAACAACTACACTGTTACAATATCAAACCAAAAACTCATTTTATAGTTTACTTGAAATAATTCTTTACAATCACACCACAAAATAATAAACCAAAAAACCAGAAAATCTAAGAAAATTCGCCACCCCATTCATTCGCATGAAAACTTATCTTCCGATTTCGCGTTTACGCGTCAAAACCAACACACATAAATGCCCACAGATACACGCGCTTTCGCTCGGCCGCACTGCCATTCGACTCTGCGTCCGTGGCAGCACCGCAAGCAGTATAACCAAGCGCTGCTGTGGCCGCCGCCGTAAAAGGTGTAGCGGGGAGCCAGCGAGAGAGAGAGAGAGGAACGAAACAACCCTCTAATAGCCGGGGCGGCGCCTACACCCTAATAGCCCCCTATCCTCGCCCTCGCGCGATTTTCCCGAAAGCCATCTCTCTCTCTCTCCCCTGTACACACGCGCGTATATATACAGGAAAGTTCTCTCTTTCACTCCTCTGTTTGTTTATTCGATGCCTTTTCGCTCTCTATTAGTCTCTCTCGCTCTTTCTCTTTCTCTCTCCCCCTACATTTTCTGATTAGCCGGATGTCGCGCGGTGTCGCTCGAATTTATCCGTCTCTCTCTGTGCTCTCCCGCGCACGCTATTCGCGTGTATATACGTATCCTCCCGCAGCCTCGCTCTCCCCTCCTTCTTTTCTTCGCTTTTTCCTCTCTCTCCCCCCGCGCATACCTCTTTGCTCCTCTATTTTCCGCCATTACTCTTTTCTCTCTCCCTCTATCTGCGCCTCTCTCTCTCTCCACTTCGTTCTTTTCCGCGCCCGCCCGCGCACTTTTTACACACACGCGCACGCGCTTTTTTGCATAAATATTTCTTCGTCGTACTATTTTTTTTTCTTTATTATACGGGGCGCGCTATCCTTTATTTCGCCTCTCTCTCTTCACGCGTATGTATATATATTTTCGCGGAAAATGTGTCGTTGTCGAAAAAAGCAAAGCGCGAGCAGGCGCGGGCACGTTAATGTTCGCTAAGTAGCCGGCGCTGTAAACATCGAAAAAGCATAATTACAAACAAAAGCGATATGTTGTTAGCGGGAAACGTCGGTGCAGCCATTATAGATCGGAAACGAAAACTTTTCGCCGGACGAGGGAGGAAGCGTCGATACATATATATTCGCTCCTTCCTTGCGACGCGAAAAGCGCCGCGCACGCGCGACCGATCGATTACATGCGACTTCTCTCTCGTATACCCGAACGCTGACTGCTTCTACTGAAATGGAGGTGCGATTTGCCGTGAGGTTTTTTAAAATGATTGCCATAGCGCAGACGAACTGAAGACATTATTGATTCATGTCGGTTTATGCGTCGACCGTTACTACTTACACGAGAGAGTTTGCAGATCGGTGGTTATATTGCTCGCTAAATAATTCCACGAATAGAACAGGCTTTTATTTGCCGATGAAATATGAAAATAAAACTATATATGTATAGATTAAAAAGCGCTTGGGATGAATGTATATTGAACGTGAAATATATATATAGGTTCGAACCGAATGGACGTAAAAGGATTGTCGAGCAAACCGATCGATTAAGCTGTAAATAATTGTTAGATAGTCGTAGTATAGTCACGGTGGTGGAAACATTAATCAACTGCGGCCAATATGCTGAAATAGTGCCGCTATAATACCTGCGGTTATATACGCACGCTTATAGCTTTAACATCGCGCGTGCGGTGCATTGTTTATTATTACAGTGTGCGATTGCTCTAATACTGGAAATGTTTGCAAAGCAATCCACCGCAGTTTCCTTAAAACCGTGTAAATAATCATTTTGTCCTAGATAACATTGAGGGAAATTCTATTCGATTCTAATTATACGTCCATCGAAAGACGCGCTACAACCGCATTAACATTATTACACTGCACTTGTAGGATTAATAAAAATTTAATAATGATTTACCGGGGACACGTGAACTAACAATCTTTTATCTTTTTACAACCCGTCAGCCGGCTACAAATCTTATTCATATGCCGCATTTAATCGAGCTTTTACGAGAATCAAGAACACACGAGGTTCAAGATTCCTCGATAACGCGGTGCCGCCAATATGCCATTAAAGCCCATATGATGTACGGAGCGGATAATAAATTTGTTTTGACACCGGGACACGATACATCGCATGATTAGGCCACATCGCGTGGCGAGTCTGCTTCAATTTTCGTACATATAGGTATACGAAATTTTATCAATCACATCGTCGACGTCGAAGGGTGTCGGCGTGCGCCCGCCCACGTATATAATGGAAAACACAAAAGAGATTTACCCACACACACTGGCCTCCTTTAATACGATTTACACGGGTCGTAAAAGCTTCGGGTGGAGGCGGGTATATATACGACGTTAGCATCGCTGATGCGCGGCCGGTTAATGTGCGAGGAGTGTGTGCGCGGAGAGCCTGTCTGCCTACTGCCGCGATCAAAGATGCGATCGACTTTTGCTGTGGGCTTTTGATGTTCCAAGATGCGGCAGATGCGACGAGCATTTTTCTATTATGATGGATAATGGGAAGAAGTATTCTTGGGTGCGGGGAGGATATTTTTTGCTTGGTTGGATGCAATGCAAACTTTGTGCCAAGTTTTGAGCATTATTTATAACATTTCTTTCAAACATAGAATCAATGAATCGACTTTGTTAAAGAAAACTAATGAACTGCTTCTAAAAGCTGATTTAATGTGATTTTGAGAATGTAAGTATTAAAACTACCCAACCCCTTATTCACGTGCAAACACGAGGGCCATAATATTACAACTTGTATTATGAGTCTAATTTTCAAAAGGAAAAAGAATCACAAAATAACCAATACTACAATTTGTTTAATTATCGTCAGATTAGTATATTAAATTGAAAATTTCGCTCCAACACACTTCGCATTAATCGACTAAATTATAAAATTTAATCTCCTCATTCGCGGCGCGAGCTCAAAGCGGTAAGAGCGAAGAACAAGCGTTTACAAAGAGAGCGAGAGAGTGGGAGCAAAAGAGGGAGAGCTGAAAAAGATCTCGATCGATTCGCCCACACTCTCGCGCCGGCTCTTTATCTCTCGGACGTGCAATTTTACCTCGCGTCTACCGTTACCCGGGCTTTATGTACGCTCGCCCGCGCTCTGAAAAGCGAGCAAGAGAGAGAAAAGCGAGCTTGCGCGCGGTGGATCGAAGTCGCGTAGGTGTCGGCCGGGCGATTCACTCGAGCGTCTTCTTGCGACTCTCCCGTTTTTACGTGCGGTTTCATTTGCGCGAGCGCGCCAGGCTCCTCATAATTCTGCTCCCCCGGTAGTTTTCTACCTCCTTTGCCCCTTTTTTTTTCTTCTCTCTACAGCGCGGCCGCACGCTATACGCTCCGCTGGCTTTTTTTATCCTCTTAACGAGGTGCGAGGAGAGATAGTTTTCTTCTGCGAGCGGGGATTTCTTCTTGCGCGCAAGAAAATTTTTCATCCTTCTCTCCGCGAAGGTTTTCTGTTTTTTTCCAAGACTATAATTTTCAGCAGGCGAGAGAGAAAAGTGGAATATTTTTTTCCGCTTCCCCGAGAGATTCCAGAGCCACTCTGCAATTCCGGCCAAATCGGTCGCCGCGCGGCCTGGAGATTGTGAGGAAAGCAGTATTTAATTTTTTGTGAAATTTTTTGCCTGCGTTCAAGTGTTTTTTCAAAAGTTTATTTTTCGCGATGAATTTACTCTGGCGAAATAGCAGTATTGAAACGTTTGTTGTTTTTTCCATCGCCTATGGTTTGTTAAACATGCAAACTAAACACACTTTCAAATCGCTGCTTTACTGTTGGTTTAAGATACGCCATCTAGTGAATTATAATTAAAGTAACGATTTAATTACCAAATTATTGTTGTAATGAACAACCAGAATAGTTAAATATTGTCAAGCTAGATGATTTTCTTTACAGAAAACATTTTAATAAATGAATCATCCCGGTTAAATAATCTCAATTTATTCTGCTCTAAGCCACAGTTAATCTTCGGTTCTGATTCACCGAAAACGCATTATTCTCTCAAATCCGGGAGCATTATACCGACAATGCGCGAATAAAAATATCCCCGGCGCGATATTAAAAGAGTCGCCTCGATTTGGCGCCCAACGCACGGCTCCGCCCCTCCTCGCGCGCGCGCATTTATCCCGCGTCTTCTGCTTAATTCCGCCTCTTAGAAACCTCGCGGCTTTTCTCTCTCTCTCCCTTCATCCCCTCTCCTCTTTCTTTCTTTTTAAAACCCACGCCGCGCGGGCACAGAGCTCTGTCGGCTCCTTTTCCGCGGCTGGCCGCGCGCCGTAATCACAACTGATCCAAGACTCCATTTCAGATTTTCCGCGCGCGCACAGAGCGAGAGGGAGAGAAGTAAACGCGAAAGCGAGGCAGAGATGTAGAGAAAGAGAGAAGAGAGCTCGTCTTATTTCTTGCTCGGTTTCGTGGAAACGCGAAATGGGGAAAAAGGCGCGCTCACAAGCTCGTCATCAACTTCCGTGACGCCGCGCGCGTACAAGTGTTGAGATGAAATATTAAAAGAGGAGAGTAGAGGAAAAAGGGGAGAGGTGAGGTATAAGGATATACCAGACGGCTCTTGGAGCTTGATTTCTGGGATTGGATGATGAAAGAGGAGAGAGCTGGCGGAGAAAGTAATACGATACGTGACGAGGTGACAATTTGTAAATTTGAAAATTGATGAGCTCACGTCGGAGCTGTTTCGTTATTATGTGCGTGTTGAATATCCGAATACAGAGCGTTACTTTTTATTCATTCGAAGGTGGTAATTTAAACATGCTAATGCTATCAACTCTAATTTTGGAATGTTAAAGAGAGACGAATTAATCTTTTTAAATTATGTTTTTTGTATCGTACTTTTATTTGAATACTTAGTACCGCAGTTTCAGATACTTAATTACCTAATAAACTACCTTAGGGCTGCACGATAGAGCAAGATTAATCTTGATATTGTATTGTCTTACCTCAATATTCAAGACAATAATCTATACAATATTTGTATACATTTTTCGATACCATACAAAGATTTTGGGGTCAAGAATGTAAAAAATCTTATGTCTTATCTTGAAAATAACTTAAGATTTTCTAATCGTAAGCAAGCCGACTTGCTTAGGTACGTGAGGCTACAGGGAGGCGGTGGGCCGCCTAGCGGCAGAGTGCAAACTAGACTGGCCGGCAGTACATATATGGCGGGAAGAATCAAATTTCAAATTTGGAATTAATTTATACTTATGCCGAAATTTTATTATTTCTGTATTAAACCTAGTGTATTTGTAAATTCAAATTACATTCAGCTACATTATCTTAAATTCAGTAAATTTATAACTTAAAAGTTTCTTAAATTTAAGAACATTTTTATGTATGAAATTTAATGTACTTTTAAATTAATCTAGTTACATTGTCTAAAATTTCAGTTACACACCTATCATTTAGATGATAGGTAAATTTCAATTGCATATTATATTGAACTTAATATATTTTTGTATGAAATTATTTTTAGTTACGTTGTTTTTAAATTTCACTTATATTCTTAATCTTCATTTCGATTATTTTTAAAT
>UXGD01007172.1:0-11375 GCA_900474315.1 Torymus auratus | reverse complement strand
GTGCCTTCAAAAAAAATTTTTAACATTTGTAACTCCCGATAAGTGCTACTTTTTTTGAGATTTCCTCATATACCTATTACCTATATAGCGCGAAATAGGCACGACAATATTTTGAGACTTCCGTGGCTCTCGACTTATCTTTAATGCAGCTCTCGTGGAGCCGATCATTATTGTCGCTATTAAGGTGACGTACATATTAAGTTACGACTGTTCATTTTTTTGTTATTGTAACAAGAGATAAGTCGCTTTTTCGGCGCGTCGCTTTGATTTAATGTATGTTATTGTGCAACTCTAAGGCACAGGGGAATACTGGACAGGAAATATAAGAACTGATGAATGTAATGTTTGAAAGCGTTAATCGGCCGTGTTTGAAGATAATACGATACAAAATTACGAAGGTTTTATATTATTCTAATGAAATTGTTTAGTATTATTTAAGATGTAACCTTGAATTCAGCAGCATTTTGTTCAGAGAAAACACCAAATTTCTTAAATTAATAAGTCTATAAAGGAAAGTGTAATAACGAAATTTCATTTTAGGTATGTGTAATAAAAATTCACTAAAAATAAACTTTTTTAATAAGTCCATTCTAAAAATATAATTTTATTATTTTGTATAAAATATTATACGGAAAAAATTGAACAAATAAATATGTTACAGTAAAATCTAGAAGTTTTAAGAGGTAATCTCATAGTCGTAGGTAAAGCTCTGGCTTGTGGTTCTACGCGTAAAGGGGGCTTTTCATATTGCAGTGGACAAATAAGCGCACATAATCATCATCATACACCATTGACAGAAGAGAATTTGTAATTCAACGATAGAATGACGTTGGATAAGGTAAAATCAAAACGTATATTTGGGATACTGTACCTCGCAAAATGTTTATTAATCACTCGTCTTTTTGAAAATCTGGCTATATTTAGTAGTTTATACTTTTGCGTGATTAATACTTCTTAATTTTTTTGGATCACAGTTTTTGAAACAATCGAGTGCTTATTTTTGGAAAGGCACATAAAGAAGTGCAAACCAATGTTGTATTTTAATATTACTAAAAATTTTATAATTTCGATTAATCTTTACTGTAACTTATTTTTAGAGTTATGAATTTTTAAGTATGACGACTTATTTATAAGAAAATTTATTGATTCCCAAAAAAATAATTAAATTTTTAGTACAATATTTTATCGCATTTTCTGCATCAATTCTAGTCTTTTTGATTATCTTACTAAATAAACATAAAAATAATGTTGCATTCACTCTGATTACTCACCAATTAAAAAACAATAAGTAGGCTACTAAATAAAAACATGTCAAGTATGGCGGCCGCACCATATCGCTGACAGTAAGAGCATTTCAATCGCACCTTTGTGTGTGTGTGTAGCACAATCATTTGCACTTTCTTGTTTAAGAAAACTTCCGTCTCATACTTATAGTATAAGAAACACGCTATCACTGAGGTATCGAATCACTGTGCTAAACTTCTAATTTCCGTATATAACGGGAATACACTTAAACTTATGTGGAACCATGCAAGGATTAATTCAATTGATTTATTTAATGAATTAGTATTTAAATGTTAATTTGCAAAAAAGTGAACTTTTCGTCCTCTGTTATTATAAAAACTATCCTAAAAATTTGTTCAATAGTAGGGGAGAAGCGGCGTGGTTGGCGCGACGATTTCGGTGGCGCACCTTATTATTAGAATTATTATTCAGATTTTCGACATGCAAGCTAGTTTTTCTTAATTAAAAATACAAAATTAATAAACACGTACAAATTCTTAAAAGAGGTTACTCTTGAAATTCTATAATAAAATTGAAAGAAATGTAAAGTAAGAGAATTAAATAACAATTTATTATAACCTATATAGTAATTGATAATTCGTTAAAAATAATTCACGCAATATTTGCATATTTAATTCCTTTTTTACGGCGTAATAAGTAAAATAGTACTTGTGGCCGTGAAAAAAAAAATCGATAATCGATAATCTTAGTTCAATTAATTTTACATTATTTGATATTTATAAAAAGAAAACGACAATTTTTATTTCCTCGGTGGTACTAAATTTCCAATTGTTTAATTTTTCACATATGAGATAGTTCACTCTTCGATTAATGAGATATCGTATAACTGATACAGATATACCAATGAAATTAATAATAAATTGCATTCCTTACTTAAAAGTAAAAAAATGTTTCTGTGGTAATACACACTATTGAAGTTTTATTGTTTTTAAATTTTATATATAATGCATTTCAATTGCCTAATATGAATTTTTAAAACTTACGGCATTAATGTAAAAGCAAGTTTCACGTGCTCAACAATGAAATATCGCAATTATCTGCTATCGGTGTCCTCTTATAAGTTTGTATTTTTTAATATACTTTGTACCATTTAAAATTTACGCAAAAAGATGTATTTAAGTAAAATTAGTATTTGTTCTAACTAAATTTGTCCTTTTATACTACATAAGTAATACATCTCTCTCTCTCTCTCTCTCTGTATGTATAGGAGGAAAATAAGAGAGGAAAAAGGATGCGTGTTAGTGACGCAAATCTAGTTTTTCTCTCGGTAACGTTCATACAAACACATGCACGTATATGTCCACTTGCGTAATGAAGAGATGAGACATTGCATACTAGCAATTTTTTTGACCTTCAAGACTCAAAACGCTTTTGATTTTCTTATTAATATTTTGCTGTCTTTCATTTTTGAAAGTTAGTTCTGTTTCGTAAAACAAAAATATGATGCATCAACTATTTTATATTTTTATTTTTATGCTCATCATGATAAGAAATATATATATATATATAAAAGAAAATTATTAGTCGTTGTATTTGTTACAATCACTTTTATGAATTTTATTCCCTCTTACTTTAGAATGCGATGACTGGAGACTCTAAATGATGATAAAAAGATATACGATTTTATCTTTTTATGCTGATAATTTTCAAAGATAAAAAAGTAAATCAATAATCATAAAATTCAAAACAACTAGGTACCGCTTAATCACCTTTGTTTCCATCTAGGTTCCATGAAAAGTACTCAATCAATCAATTAGTTTGAGCTCGGTATATAGGGGGCAGTGGTACAAAGAGGCCTACGGATTCATCAAGGTTCTTCTTATGTCTTTTGACTCCCTAAATAAGAATCTGCAAGGTGTTTTGCACCAAAGTGGTCGATAAATTATTTATTTATACAATTGTTATTAAAATGTATTTATAACAATTTCGTTAATAAATAGTTTCTCGGCCATCGCACTTAAGCGCAATAAACCTTGCAGATTCAGTTTCAGAGGACTAAATTAATAAGAAAAAATCTTGGTGGACTAAATAGTAATGTCTTAATTTTAACTGTCGAATAGCAAGGTCCTCTCGAATATTCTATAATGAGCGAGGAAAAAATAAACTTTAAGCTTACAAATGTTATATTCATGTCTAATGGTGGGGGTATTAAGATATTAGCATAATTGCAAAAAATGTGATAGACCGAAGCACGTGTATGCCATTCCGTATTAAAAGAGTACCCCCGATTAAGAACTATTAAATGCCCGTGTCCTTGATTCTCCATTTTCTTAAAAAATTAAACAATTTTTATTACATATTTATTTTTTTCGAAAACCGTTCTCAAAATATTTCATCCGAGTAAGTTCAAATTTAGCAAATATATTATTTTTCGGAATAAAAGGAACTATAAGAGAGGGATAAAAGTATGTCTGAACTTGTTTTATTTCGATATCCAACCAAGATCTAACAGATCGTTTTTAGAAAGTAGAAAAGGGCTATTTCTCGATGGGGTTACGCTTTGTGTATAGAAGTTGAGAGATCGATGAATCGACTTTACTGAGGCGTGTAACTTCTTAATGTTTTCCTCATATAAACACAAGCTCACGCTGATGTGGTCATTTCCATTTAATGCATTTCCCTTTTAATCGATGTCTCGACGATTTTGTTTTCGTGCAAACAAGTTGACTTTTCTTGTAGGCTTTCAGTAGCTTTCAAACAAATGCAATTATTCGCATGGCTTATATGTACTCGTATCCCATATTTATCGTTGCAACAATTCGTCCCATCACATTAACGTTTGACACACATTCCTATTTTACTTTTAGCTCCGAAATTTCATTTCCAATGTTTTAACTTATTGTTCTCACAGCTTATTATATTACAATTTGTTAAGTGTTTATACAACTGATTTAAAAATCAGATAAAAACATTGATCATTTGGTACCTACTATTTTTAAATCTGAACATGTGGAAACATATACATGTATAATTTAATTATAGTTCATGTATATGGTTGTGCATACACGTAACACTAATTTTTTTGTGACCATCCTGGACACTGTTTTAAACAAAATTTTTAATTAAATTGAACTTATATGAATACGTTCTGACTATAAAATATTATAATGGAAGAACAATTTTAATAACTCTTTTTCAATGTCCAAAAGATTCGAAAATTCGTCAATATTGTGATAATATAACCTGAATATCGAAATATTTGAGTCAAAGATTCATGAAAGATATATAAGAAAACACGCACGTGAACAGCACGAAGTCGTGACGCGAATGAACTTATCAGCGATAACTATGGGTCCGCAGAAGCCCAGACACAGCATTTACCTTATATGTTTGACATGAAGGTCCTAATGTTTTAGATGCGGCGACAGGGGCAGGACGTGATGCAGGTTAACCTGGCAGGCCTCAGGCGAGACATCGTTAATCTCGCCCACAACTACAGCAATGCTCAGGTAAGTGCGCGTGATACCTTGAAGTCACGTGCCTTTCTTCTCGTACCCATCGCTTACTCTTTCCTTCCTCGTTTGCGTGCATGTACGCGCACCCGCTAATCCTCTCACTTTACGTTTAAGCTCATTAAGTATTCCGACTCGTGTTTCTCGCTCTATCCTTTTCCATCTTCTTCCGCGCTTTCGGTTTGCGCAGTTTTTTTCTGCTATATGCTATGTTTCAAATAATGTCTTCCGTAATTTTGAAATTAAAATCCAAGTGTAAATTTAGCTCGAACTTAACTGTTTTCTTGCTTAAAAAACTATACCAATAAGCAGTAATATTACCATAACTAGTAATAATAAATTAAAATATTCTGAAAGCTTGCTCTAAAGATACCTCCGTATTTGAATTTTCTTAGCAAGTATCTTGTTAGAAAAAAAGCTTTGAATACATTTGAATACAGTGTTAACACCAATAGTACCGCAATAAAAAGATTAACATTGAAAAAGTGTGAAGGTGTGCCGATCTGCGCGCACGTCTATACGCCGACTCTTTTTTTTGTTACCTCGCTCACTTTACGAAAACTATTTTGCAGAAAGCCGTGCGCAAGGCGACAAGCAACGACCCATGGGGCCCGAGCAGTACTCTCATGGCCGAGATCGCCGACTTCACGTACAACGTCGTCGCCTTCACGGAGATCATGCAGATGCTGTGGAAGCGGCTGAACGATCACGGCAAGAACTGGCGGCACGTCTACAAGGCCCTCATGGTCCTCGAGTACCTCATCAAAACCGGCAGCGAGAAGGTCGCCCAGCAGTGCAAGGAAAACATCTTCGCCATCCAGACGCTCAAAGGTGTGTGCCCCTCGAAATTGCGCTATGCCGCTTTTTTCGTCCATGAAGCTTGCACGGAGTTGTGTATAGTTAGAAAAGAGCGTTGTTTTCTGCTTCGTTATGGTGTACGAAATGGAGTTCATGATTGTGACACAAAATTTATTTTGAAAGTAATTTCAGCTATTTCAGAATATAACTGATTTTTTAATAATCTCGCGTTAATTGATTCGTGTTTTCGTATCAGTTATTATTTTTCTAATGGACTTTTATTCTTTTAATAATAGAATCTAAATGGGAATTAACAACAGTTTAACAGAAATTGTTGTTGATTTCGTTATCGAAATTCACTAGTAATCGCAACTGATTAGCCATAGTCTTTTGCTCGATATTTTATACCTTGCGTAATGTTTTGATTAATAAATTAACGGAAAACTTGTTTTCAGATTTCCAATATATGGAGGGTCATAAGGATCAAGGAATTAATGTAAGAGAGAAAGCTAAGCAACTAGTGGCCTTATTGAGAGATGATGAAAGATTAAGAAACGAAAGAGCAAGAGCATTGAAGGCAAAAGAAAGATTTGCTCAATCCCTCATTGGTTTCGGAAGTGACGGAGCTGACACGACATCGCCGGTTAGCAGCGATGTAAGTTTATCCCCTTGATAGATCGTTCACTAATCATTTCAAAATTATATCAATAGCAATTTATTAGAGTTTAGAAACATTAGTGTAACATTCCTCCTCTTTTTTTCATTGTTTTTTAGTTCCAAGAATGGGAACCATGTCATCTGTCGGAATCTTCATCAAGACGTAAGAATCTTTACTAATATTCATCAATTTGTTTGTTATTTAACTACTCCTTGCAGCGTTTTAATTTAATTAATCTTTGTTTATCACTATAAAACTTCCTTCTCATTGTATATACCTGTAATGATCTATTATAGCTTACATTTTACCATTTGTAGAGTTGCAAAACAATCTAAATTAGAATTGGCATGCTCACACTATGAGCTTATATAAATTAAAAACAATAAAAATAAGCAGTAGCTCATTTTGAATTACCTTTCATTCTTTTACTAGCCGAGTTGGAGGCTGCTAGACCTCAGACTGTTGGTGAAGAGGAACTTCAACTGCAACTCGCCCTAGCAATGTCGAGGGAGGAGGCTGAACAAGAAGAACAAAGGAGACGTAGCGATGATGTTAGACTACAATTGGCGCTCAGCCAAAGTCAACAAGACTTCAAGTTAGTAAAAACTGTTATCAACTTTTTATTCGCTTTATTTTTCAAACAATAAGCCATTCCATTTGTATTCGAACCGAATCATTTATATTTCAGAACACCCCAAGATAAGCCGAGCCATATGCTCGATTTGCTCGATGTAAACTTGGAAGAAGCCAGTGGAACAAACAACAGCCAAACTGATCCCTGGGGAGTGCCGATAGCAGCACCTCCACCGCCGCGACCTCAGGTAGATACAAATTACTTATATAAAAAATATGAATATACATTCAAGAAAATTAGATACATTAAATTATGGTCGCGCATGAAACGTTAATTTTGCATGTTTGCACGGCAGTCGCTGGACTTTTCTCTATTTCGTATGTCGAAGGTATGTGCCTATGAGAAATGAATTGGGATTGTGTGTGAATTATCAGTTTTATAATAGATTAGTTTTTGAATATATAACTTTAGACCATTTAAATGATTTAATTAATTAGCTTTTAAAAATTATTTAATCTTCTTTTCATTAAAAATAGACATTTGTTTTACTTTGTTGTTTATTTCACTATATCACGTGATGAATTTGAATTCACTACGATACTTTGATACATGTCATGCCAAGACATTGTGTATGATACTTCTATAGATGCTTCAATTTGTAGTTACAGCTTGGTACGCTTACTAATTTTTTTACCGAAGTGCTTGATAATAATTAGAATTGAATACGTATAAAATAATATATTGTCATTGTAGACACAAGCTGATCCCTGGTCTGCTCCAACAACAAATAGTGCTGCTTCAACATCGGTAGATCCTTGGGCTCCGGTTTTGCCACAAAGGCCGAGTAAGTATGCGTTTATAAAAATGACCTTTCTCCGCAAATCGATATCATTCGAATTACTATAACTCTTGTCTAAAACAAATTTTTTTTATACTTTTGCATGATGTGACTCTTTCTTGATTGTGGCTAACAGGATCGCCAGGTAATTCAACTAATTTTTCTTAATGACAAACATAATTATATCTTTGCTTCGTTAATTTTTGTTGTATCACAAAAGGTTTGATTATGAAAGGGGGACTTGATGGATGTTAATTTTTGTCGTTGTGTATTAATAATATTATTAACAATAACTTTTAAGATGTTTTAAATAATACACTTCCGTTAAATAATTAATTTCGTTTGCTACTCAAAGTTTTGAAAAATCATAATTGTCTGGCTATTATGATAATATCGATAGAATCGATTTTAACTGATACACGAAATAATTTTTACTCGGACAATAAATTTTTCCAAGCTTCATTTACTTATAAAATGTTTGCTATAGATTTATTAAAAATATATATAAATATTTTTCTAGCTGCCACTGTTGATCCATGGAAAGTTCCAGCACCATCACCAGCAACAGTTACTCCTGCTCCAAGTCGCGTTGTAGATCCTTGGGCACCTTTGAGTGGTGGTGCAGATGCCAAAGTAGGTGTAAAAAATAATTAATAGTTCTGTTAGGTGTATAAACACGTTCATTAATAGTACATTTCGATACTAGCGCGTGAAAGTGATTTTATTCTTGTGTGGACATTTGCGCCCGAGCGAAGCGTGGGTGAAAAGGTCACACGAGGTTAAAATAATCTTCTCGCTCGCGTATCGAACCGTATTTTTTATACGACGTGTACAAAAGCTTTATTTAGCGTATGTTTGTTTATTCGAGCGTGTGGGAAATCGAGCTTTGCGCATGTTGTGTCAAGAAAATATTTTAGAGTAATAATTTGTAATACAGAAAGATTTTAGTATACTTCTGAATTATTATAAATTAAAATGTTTAATTGTTCTAACGTAAATACTGTCTATAGGCTTCACCAATTGGATTCAGTATTCCTCCATCAACAACAGCTAATTTTAGTTCAACTAGCAACGGTTTTAATGGTTTGGGATCTACTTTCAGTAGCACATCAAATCAAGAAAATACTAGCCCACTCAACGATCTTGATGAATTCGATATTATAAGTAATAGGAACAAACTTGGTTCTAGCCCATTGCCTACAAACAATGGTAAAACTGATTAATTAATTTATCGCTATTCATAAAGTCTATATAATTACTTGAAACAAAAAAATGAGTTTAATATTAATTTTGTCTGTATAGGAAATGCAACATCACCAGATCCATTCGATTTACGTGGCCTTAGTGAAACAATGCCACCTAGCACTGGTGCTGTAAAAAAGACTCCACAATCATTTTTGGGTGAAAATTCAGCTCTTGTCAATTTAGACAATCTTGTGAGCGCATCGTCAATAAAAAATCCAGCTCCAGCACCTGCAGGTAATTATTACTTCTTAATATAAAAAACTTACTAAAATTTTTGGAAGTTTGATTCAAGCTTAACTTGGGAACGTGTGAAGGGAATAAATTTGAACTTCTTTAACATATTTCGTAACTTTTATAACACAATTGGCTGTAAATAATAAGTGACTAAATTTTCTAACATTTCTTCTATATCTGCGAAGCAGCATTTCAATGGAAGTAATTTTTGTGAGTATAACAAAGAAATCATTGGAAAACAATGAGAGTTATTGCATGGTGGCATGAAAAACGTGATTGACAAGTAGAACCTGTTTTCAAAATTTGTAGCTTGAATTAATTATATCTTCTTTCTAATTTTAAGTTGTCTTTCTTTCAGCTATTCTCAGCTATCTACTTTATTCTTTCCTCTACGCAAATGCAAAAGTAGAAGTACTCCATATGTAGTTGGAAAATTATTCATTTATTTACGTTTTATACAGAATATCCTGTTATCAACTTTATAAATCTTGTTAAAGTGAAAGGAAATATCGGATGATATAGGGATTTTTATTCTACTGATAGTTTACGTTCTTTTTTTTATTTGCTAATTTTTTGTTATTTATACTGTTTTCCAACTCTTTATGATTGAAATAATTTAGAAAAACTTAAAACCAATTCAAATAATAAAAATTTATTGTAGAAAATCTACTTAAGATCGGTGTGTATATAGTATATAGTGCCTATACATTCTGATGTTTTGAGCAGTTATAATTAAGCTGCCTCTATACACGGCGTACCGCGAGTATAGTGTTTGGACTTCCAACACTGCTCGCGGCTCGCGGTCGCGCACGTGTAGAGACAGCTTTATTACACAGGCCTACAAAAAAATGTCTGAACTCAGCATGAGAAACATGTTTTCTTACGTTCTTTGAGGTGCTGATCGAATCCATATATGAAGTGATATGGAGGGTTTTATGAGCCGATTTTTAAACAAAATCAGACCGGGAAATTTACCTTCTGTTTTTTAATTTTTTTTTCTGGTCTCTGACAATACATTTGTATTAACGAAAAGCGACCTGGAAAACGCTCTATTTTAATCAGATTTTAATTCAGTGCCTCAAAATACATAAGAAAACATGTTCCTTATGCCGAGTTCAGACTTGTTTTTTGTGTCTTTGTTATTTATGTTTTAGTACAGAAAATATATAAGTTGTAATAGTAAATTGGACGGTCTTAGTTTCAAAAGTTTAGATACTTTGATTAAAATATGAAAGTTTCTTAATTATGTTTGGGAGGAGGGAGGGGGGAGAGAGGTTAATCAAATAGAACATTTTTTCAGTAAGTTTTATGGCATGTAAGTCATTGAGAAAGTTTAACAATGCACGGCTCTTGTAGCTATTGTAATAATGACGTTAGAGAACACCAAAATATTAATTATCACTTTCCAAAATATAGAACATAAGAAGTAATATACTTAAATGTAATTAAATAATGTGAATAAGTAAACTTATTGACTTGAAAATGGGTCCTGCATCCAAAATATAAAATTTGTAGGTAAATAGAAAATACACTTCTAATAAAAATACGAAAATTTAATAAATTATTCAAAAAAGTATATTTCTATATCATTAGGATATTTAATTAAATTAATTGATCTGAGAAGTATTTATGTTCTGAAAAGAAACATTAATAAGATATTACTTACTATTTTCAAATAGCTAACGACAATATTCAGTTTGATGTGATTTACATCACTATTAAAGCAATTAAAATGATTAAAAATAGTGTACCTGCGTTTATCATATTTAATCATATTAATAGAGATTTCGAGAAATCAAGATATCAAATAAGAAATGGTTCATTCTAAAAATTTTACAAATCGAAAAGAGTGCTAGTAAACCTTAGAAAATATGAGCCGTCATTGTGAATTCTGTTAAGACGACAATGTAAGGTTTATTGTGAACAATATCTATACACCTATAATAAGTTGAAATTCACATTTACAAATGACAAGTGAGTTTATAATGTTATCACAATATTTTTGCATTCAAAGAGAAAATATAAAAATTTCAAAAAATTTAATATATCAAAAATAGTACTTTTCGATACTAGGGCAATAAAAATGATTCATGCACAAGTGTGTATTTTTTGACACAATATGCGTAAAGTGCTATTTTAGCGCACGTTTGCAAACCTAAGCTTGCGTAAAAGTAGTATTCCACGCACGGAGTTTAGAATAGTATGTTACGATACAAGTGCGGGAAGTAGGTGTTCCCACGAGTGCGACGGTTGCCGCCCGAGCGAGCGAAG